>VZTM01009218.1:1467494-1507295 GCA_013400555.1 Jacana jacana | reverse complement strand
GAGGGCCGCCGTCGGGGCGCGGTGGAGCAGCCCGGGGCTCCGCGGGAGTCATCGGCTCCACTTCTCCGTTCCCCTGGGTCGCCGCCGCTTCTCCCGCAGCCGGGAGCGCTGGGACCGGTGGTGGCTCCCCCCGACGGTGGGGAGCCCCCGCGGGAGCACCCCTGCGTGCAGTGGGGGCACCTCTGTGTGTTCCCCCGTCCCTGCCTTGCACTGAAGTTTTTATACTGTCGTGATGCCCCAGCGGCACCCTGAGTGTGGCACCGATCCTGCCCACCGGGCTCAGTCCCTGGTGTGTGCCCGTGCCCTCTGCCAGCCACGGATCTTGTCCCCTAACAGCTCCGGCGTGGGGATGGGGACGCTGCCACGGCTCCAGCCTTGCCCCGGTACCAGCAGGACAGACGGTGCTTTTTGGGAATGGGGCTGGTTGGCGGCACCAGTGCTTTCCGAGGGGCTCGGCTGGGACATACTGGGCACTAAAGAGGCTCCTTCCGAGGGAGAAATCATTGCAGGCCTCCTTTGCTGGCTTTCCACCACAGCACCGTGCCCTGCACCTCTGGGTGCACCCCAGCCCCCCTCTTGCTGGCTGCCTCCGTCCCTGGGGGTGCCCAGGGTGGCAGTGGGGGTGCAGAGGAGGCTCAGCCCCGGGGATTTCTGTGCTCCCACAGGTGTTTCTGTGCAAAGTTTGCCTTTGGTGCAAACAAGAGCAGGCACATGTCCCCGAGGAGCCTTTGCAAAGAGCTCGTGTTTGCTCTAAGAGAGCCCTTTGTACTTGGAGAGGGAGCCAGGTAAGGGAGTCGGGAACCATTTATTGCCACCACACACGGGGACTAAACCCCTCTGCGCCTGCTCCCCCGGCGTTAGCGGCCTGACCCCGGGACTCGCTCAGTCTCGAGCTGTTCCCGTGTCCCTGGGGGTGCTCAGCCCCACGGTGAGGATGATGATGTGGGCTTGGCCGCCCACCCTCCTCACGGACACGGGCAGGAGCTGCCCGACATGATGCCGTGGTCCCGAAGGGTTCACCCTGGCTGTGGAGCCCCTCAGCAGGGCCACCTAACCGTAGGCCCATTTGTGGCACCCGAAGGTGTGGGTGGGAGAGCAGAGACCACACCGACACCGGGGCGGCTGTTTCTGGCAGAGCCCAGCCACAGGGGTGCTGGCAGCACCCAGAGCCCAGCTCCAGGGCGAGACGCCCCGTGGCTCCCTCCCTGCCCCGTCCCACTCGCCGGGGCTCGCCCAGACCACGCTCGGGCAAATAATGTATTTCTTTGCAGGCAGATCCCACGGGAACGGGGGCTGGGGGAACGCCATCCGGCCGGAGATGCCCCCAAACCCTCTGTGAGGGGTGTGGGGGGCAGCAGGAGCAGCACAGCCCATTCCCTGTGTGCACAGCGAGATGCAGATTAGATAGATCATTTCTGTTGGGAGCCGGGTTTATAATCCATCCGTATAAATTCTTGGCATATTTCTCCCAGAGATGTGGAGTGTATTTACCTGTTTTTTAAGGCTGACAAAGGGGGTGAGTGGGTCTGGGAATCCCTGGGGAGAGGGATGGGCTTTGACCCCCGCCTGTGCGTGAGGCTGGGGTGGGAAATGCCTCCCTCTCGGTCGGCGTTGGCGGCCGGGCTTCCTCCGGGCTGATTTTGTGGGAGAAAAAACCACCTTTCCTTGATTTTGGTGGAGAAGAACCGCAGAGCGAGGGCTCTAAACTGGTTTTCCAGAATTACAAAGCACTCCTGGGCTGGGGTTTGGTTTTTATTTTCGTTGGGTTTTTTGGGGGGCATTTCTTTTTTGGTTTGGTTTGTTTTTTTTTTAATGTAAAGTCTTGGTGAAGTTTGGACAATTAATTTTTCATTTTGGTGACAGAACCAAAAAAACCAAAAGTGCTTGTGTGGAATCAAAAGGTTTTCCTCTTGTGTTGAATCAAAAGAAGGTTTTCCTCTTGTGTTGAATCAAAAGCTTTTCCTCCCTGGCTTTTTAGGTTAACCCAAAAAAAGAAAAAAAAAGAAAAAAGAAAAAATAAGGCCAAACAAACACTCAAACGTTTCATTTTGGGTCAAGTCCAAACATTTTGTTTAACATGAAACAAAATGTTTGGGTTTGGTTTCAGGTTGTTTAACCCTTTTGAATACGGTCAAGTTGATTTGTAAAGAGGAACGGCTGCGCAGAAATTAAGAGCCGAATAATTGTTTTGAGCGTGTAGCTGTGCAACGCGCTGCAAATACCAAGCTGAAACCTCTCATAAAATAATCAAATGGAGGGAAACCCAGGGATTTTATTTTTTATTTTTTCCTAATTCTCACGTGTTTGTTTTTTTTTTTTCTCCCCAGCCGAAATGCTGCCAAATTTTATTTAAATTCGGAAATCTCCTCCATAAACCCCGAGTCGCTTGTGTGACTGCCGCGCTGGCGCGGGGGTTAACTCTGGGAAAGCCGTGCCCTTGGCTCAGCTGTGAACCAGGCTGCTGTTAGAAACGATAACGAGCTCTGTTCCATTAACTTGTTATTAATCAGTAATTAGTCGGGTGGGTTAGGTGACACGAACCCCTCGTGACAGAAGTCGGTGTGAGCCCCTCGGTGTTGGCAGGGCGGCCGGCGGGCTTTGGAGGAGCGGGTGCGGAGGAGAGCTGCGGTGGAAGGACGTTCCCTTCCCATCCTTCTTCTTGGCTCCCACCTTCTCCTGGGGCAGCCCCAAGACCCGAGAGCCCTCAAACCCCCTGTGCCGCCGTCTCCCCACCGGCTCCCGCTGCTGAGCCGATGGCCCCACCACACGGTGCCATGCGTTTGGGGGACAGGAGAGAGCTTTTCTGTTCACACCGGTGTTCAACCCAGCCGGGGGTCTGGGCTGTTGGGAAAACCGGAGTCAGCGTGTCCGTGCCTTGCGACCACCGCCGCAGAGAGGACACCGTCTACACGGTGGGGTTCCCCTCCCCGGAGGATGAAGGGATTTGGGGACAGGGACAACGTCCCTCGGAAGGCTCCGCACCCTCCTTTCCGGGGTGTGACACGGCCCCTGCCGCCGTCAGCGGGCTGGCCCTGCTGAGGAACTTTTGCTTTGGATCCAACCAGCTTTGTTTTCACGCTGCACTCAGGACAAAAAGTAAGAAATCTACTTGTTGTTCGGTATTTTTCCCTGTGACAAGTTGAAGGATCCAAAATAAGTGATGAATTGGGAAAGCAGTCGGACGGTTACCGCGAGCGCAGCGGTGGAGTATCGTATTATTTGAGTGCATGACTGTGACCAGGCTCGGGCTCCACATCCAGGGGGTTTGTTTTTCAGGGTTAAAGCACTTCCTTTTAGTGCAGCATCCTCCTGCAGCGCGTGGGATAAACCCGGGGGTTGTGAAAGCGCCCAAGGTGTGTTGGCCTGACCCTCTGCTCTGGCGTGGCGCCTTCCTTAGCGCCACAGAACGCCGACAGCCTTTGGATTTTTGGCTTTATTTATTCCCCTGGTGGGTGTCACCTACCCAAAGGACACCAAAGTAATGTGGATTTAGGAAAGGCTCGTTTTACACCTGGATCTCGCAGGAGCCGAATTCAAGTGTTTCTAAAAATATTCAAGAATGACTTAAAAATGATGGGGCAGGAGGGAGGGTGTTGGGTTTGGTTCTCCGTTCAGGGAGTCGCCTGCGTTTGCCTGCCTGGTTTGACCTTGGCTTCTCAGCCTTCTGCCTGTGTGCTGTGCCGTTGTGGGAACGTGGAAACAGGGGTTCTTTTAAATGAATATTGAGATTTTCAGTTAATTAGGGACTGGAAGGGGGAAGGTAAAGCAGCAAGGGTGGTGGGTGGGTATTAGTGGCCGGGTTGGGGTCTCTGCTAGCCAACAGCAGGCCTGGGGACATGGGGCACAGTGTGGGTACCGTGTCCAGGAGCAGGGCAGGAAGAGCATCCTCGGCACTCCCAGAGGAGAGGCTTCTTTCTCCTCAGAGAAATATCCATATGGGCTTCCCGTGTCCATACGTGTGTGTCTGTGTATCCCATCATGTGTGCGTGTCTTCACAGGGAGAATTTGGAGAGAATAGAATAGGAATAGAATAGGAATAGAATAGAATAGGAATAGAATAGGAATAGAATAGAACAGAACAGAACAGAATTTCTCTGTGAAGGATCTGGAGGTTCTCTACCAGCATTAATAGACCTGGTTTTCCTCATCAAGACACCAAGATCCTCTTTTCTCCTTGCCTCGTGGGCATCCCTGGGGTGGCCGTGGCACCCCATGAGTCCCCATGGCACCAGTCCGTGTCTCCCGGCGGCAGGACAGGGTTGTTTTGGGGGGCCAGGATGGCAGTCAGGGAAGGATATATGCTCAAGAGATCTTGTGCCCTTCTGAAACAGGCTTCAGAATAATAATAATAATGAATTTCCATCATGGGAAGAAGCCAATACTGGGGTGCTTTTCCCTCGCTGGGAGAGGTTAACTCTTCATTTCCCTTCCTACAGCGAGGACCCGTGGCGGGCGGCGAAGATGATCAAGGGGTACATGCAGCAGCACAACATCCCACAGCGGGAGGTGGTGGATGTCACCGGCCTCAACCAGTCGCACCTCTCCCAGCACCTCAACAAGGGCACCCCCATGAAGACGCAGAAAAGAGCCGCCCTCTACACGTGGTACGTCCGCAAGCAGCGGGAGATCCTCCGGCGTAAGTACCCCCACCAGCGTTTGCCCTTTGGGGCTTGGGGAGGGAAAAGGGGGTCCCCGTGTCCTGCTCCTGTCCGTGGTGACCCAGCACATCCAGAGCAGGGTGAGGAGCAGCCTCCTGCCCTCTCCTCTGGCTTTGCCCTGGGCTGCCTGGCGTCTTCCCCAAAATATTTTCCCAAGTAAAATGAATTTAAGGCCCTGGAAAGCTGGGCGAGAGCCCTTCTCGGTCACGGTAGCACTATGCAGGTTCCCCCAAGCCCATCCATGCAGCTGAATTTCTGCATATTTATATTCATTAAAGCTGGGAAAGAAATTAATGATTACACACCGTGAGATGCCTTTCCCACCTCTGCCCCCTTTTCCTCTCCGTTCCTCGAAACTGCTCATTTCCTGCAACTACTTGCAAAAATATATAAGTAAAGAGAGAGTAAAGAAAAAAACCTGTAGATTGCTGCTGCCTGCAGCATGGTCTCGGGCAGCCCATCCTATTTAAAATGCAGATGATTTTGACCAAGTACACAGACTATTGCTTGTGTGCAGCTCTTCCACCACCCCATGCCCGGGGTTGGTCCCGTATTGCTCGAGGCAGCCCTATTTTTTGGCCAAGGTGCAGGTTGGGGCACTGACACCCCCCTCCAAAGACCTCTGCCTCCCTTCTCTGAAAGGATGCGATATCCAGTGGACAGGAAGCGCAGAAAAGGTTTTAGCACCAAATACCATTGCTTTGAAAACACACCTTGAGACGTAAGAGCAAACAGAGCCTGCTCCAGCCTTGCCCTGCGCTTCCCCCCTCCTCACGGGGGAAAAGCCATTATAAAAAGAGGGAGAATTCCCCTGCAAAACTGAGAATAATAAAACCCTCCCATTAATCTCCCTTTACTGCCGCGGTGACAAGCGCCGGGTCTGGGGCTGGCTGCTGGGGAAGGTCACCTCTGGTGCCTGCCCAGGGACGGTGTCCCACGGCGCGGGGACAGGAGCGGGGGCCGGAGGGGAGCTCTGGGTGAGCAGTGAGAGGCAGCCTCTCGGGGGGCTGTGCGGGGGCCCTGCCCTGTTCCTGGCTCACAAAAATCCTCCCGAAACAAGTGCACGCCGGCAGGGACCCACGCCATGAATATGCATGCCCCGAGCATGCCTCCCCATTAAACACCTTCCCCGGGGATGGCAATAACTCCAGTGCTGGCCTACAAGGCTGGCTCTGTCCCCAAGGTGGGGGACAGGGAGCACCCAGCTTGTTCCAAAGCTTGGCAGGGCCGTGAGCTCGGGGTGCAGCAGGAGGGGACATGGTGGGGGTGGCCCCCTCTGCGCGGGACAGTGACTCTGAGCAGCGGCTACAGGCCAGCTCACGTCTGCTCCTTTCTCTTTCAGAGTTCAACCAGACAGACCAGGGTTGTGGAAATATGACAGAAAAAAGCAGTCAGGATCAGCTGCTGTTTCTCTTTCCAGAGTTCAATCAGCAGAACCAGGGGGCTGCCCAGCTCGATGACGCCTGCTCTGAAACCCCCAGCAAGAAGATGCGCCGCAATCGGTTCAAGTGGGGGCCGGCCTCCCAGCAAATCTTGTACCAAGCCTACGACCGCCAAAAGAACCCCAGCAAGGAGGAGCGGGAGGCTCTGGTGGAGGAATGCAACAGGTAAAGGCTGCCCCATGCCACCCACCGCCTCCTCACCCACTCCTCAGCCTTTCTTCCAAAAACTGCACCATGCCGAGCTCCTGGCTTGCAGTCCTGGCGACTGGCTTGGTGGCTTTGCTGAACTGCCTGGTCTTTTGTTGCCATGTTTTCCCTATGTGGGTGAAGTCCTGGGCTGAGCAAGCTCTGTGCCAGGGCAGGGGTGCTGCAGGGATGCCCCAGGGATACTGCAGGGATGCCCCAGGGATGCTGCAGTGTTAAAGGAATGTCAGAAGGAGAGGGAATGGCTTTTACATCATGGATATAGTTGGAAAGAGCAGGCAGGATTTGAGGAAGGGCTTACATGAGCCCACATTCAACTGTCCTCCGGTGGCCCCCTGCCCGGTGGTGCTGGTGGAAGGCTCCCCCAGCAGCACCCTTGTTCCAACGTGTCCCCTTCCACACACAGGGCTGAGTGTCTGCAGCGAGGGGTGTCTCCCTCCAAGGCACACGGGCTCGGCTCCAACCTGGTGACGGAGGTCCGCGTCTACAACTGGTTCGCCAACCGGCGGAAGGAGGAGGCTTTCCGCCAGAAGCTGGCCATGGACGCCTACAGCTCGGGCCAGCCCCCACACAGCATGAACCTGCTGCTGTCCCACGGCTCCCCCCACCACAACCAGCCCAGCGCCTCGCCCCCCAGCAAAATGCCAGGTAAGCCCTCGCTGAGGGTGCTCGGGTGGTGGCGTGGAGCAATTGCAGCGCTGGTTCCAGTTTCTGCTGGGGGATTGGGGTGCTGAGTCCTTGGGGATGTGTGTGGGTAGCCTTGAGGTGGGGACGTGATGGTCACCCTGGTCCCTGCTGCAGCCTTGATGAGTGATGGTGGGGCAGAGAGGAGCGAGCGCTGTTGCTGCAGAGTTATGGCTGGGTGAGCCACTTAGCAGGGGCTGGATTTCCATCCTGCCCTGGATAAATCAGCGTTTCTTGGTTGGTTTAATTCACTGGAGTTTCCGTGGGCTGGGCAGGGGAAGGCTGTGCCCGATGGGGCGGAGAGGCAGGATGCACAATGCTCTGTGCCTGACCTATGGGTGCTTGGGCCTCGGGATGCAGCCCACTGGTGAGCACTGGTTTTGGGGGCAGGGGGTCTGCAGGCGATGATGCAAAGCTGTGACAGAGTGCCCTGACATGGCTACAGGGCTGGAGCTGGCCTGGGCTGGGTGTGCGGTGCTGCACCGTCCCCGTGCTAGAGCAGAAGGAGGTGGATGAAGAAAGCTCACCCCAACCTCCACCTCTCCACACCACAGTCCGTCCCTGTTCGTAGCAGGGAGCTGACTGGGGAGAACAGACTCGCTGAAAACTACTGGGGGATTTAAGCAGGAGATAACACCAGCGGGAAGGGGGCTGTGTGCCCAGGGGAGGCTAATCAGGGTGGGTGGGGGTGGCACGGCGTGGGGTGAGAGATATTGTTGGAAGAACAATCCCCATTGTCTCCCTCCCTGCCCTCTGCAGCCAACATGCCAGCTCCTGGCTGCGCCCCCCGTGTCCCACCTCGGCCGCAGCACCGGTGCTGGCACAGCCCAGCCGGGGAGGCTAAAACCAGCCACCTCTTGGAAATGACCCTGCCTGGCTCGTTACACACACCCAGCTCGTTACAAAGGCAAATTAAAAGAAACCCATGTGGCTGAGAGTCCCTGTGGGAAGGGCAAGGTGCCTGGGGAGAGGAGGCTGAGAGCTGGGGACAGTGCCAGTCTGTGGCTGGCCACTGGTCCTTGGGACAGAGTGAGGGCAGCCCCCAAAGTGGTACCTGGGGGATGCAGCAACCCCGGGTGGGTGTGCAGCATCTGACCCAGCTCCCACCCCTGGGAGGGACAGGCAGCATCCCACCCACTCCTCAGTACCGATCTCCCTGCAGGGCTGGCCGGCGGTGACCAAAATGTGACCCTGCCCCAGGAATGCCCTGCACAATGGCAGGGACGGGGAGGACGTTTGCCCTCCTGTCACCGGCTGATTGCTTACAAGGTGCCCTACAAGCACATTGTCAGCAAAATCAGCTGTTTTCAGTGTCGGCCGGCGGGCTTTACAATACCCCACCAGCATGCAGCCCCGCGTTGTCATGGCGTTGTCCCCCCCGTGCATGCTTAATTGACAATTAAACCGGGGCTTTGAACGAACCCCGCTGCCTTTGATGTGCCCCCGTCCTGCCAGCGCGCATGCAGGCACCCCCCGAGAGCCTTTGTTTGCTTCTATTAGGGGACAGCAATTACTGTAACCGCGGGCATTTATCTGGGGGCTGGAGGGCCGTTAAGCCCCAGCCTTTATTTTCCCATCGGAGCAGTGGCCAGCAGGAGCCGGCCGTGGCTATAGGGCTGATGACAGCCCATTCGGAGGGGCTTTTGAGCCGGGCAGGAGTGATGGCCGCGGCAAAGGGCCCCTCTGGAGGGGTCAGGAGGGCTCGGTTGCGGGAATTTGTTGGTGGCCAGTGCTCATATGCATTGGCCTTGCTGAGGAGGAGGAGATGGGAAGGGTGAGGACCACCACAGGGTTTTAGGACTGGTTTGGGGGCGATGGGCAGGGATGGAGCTCAGCCATGACTGCGTTGGGGTCACTTGGACCAAGCCAGGTCCAGCAGGCTTGCAGCTCCCAAAGCATCACTGGGTCCGTTGCTGCTTAAACCTCCTCCAAGAGATATCTGGGGACCTGCTGGCTCGGTGGGGTGCAGGACAGTGCCGTGGGGCCATCCCCACTGCCTGGCTGACCCCATGCAGGGCCAGCCATGCTGGGATTTGAACTGCCCTTGCACCGTGTGCGGCGGCGTCTGGAGCGCTCAATGCCTTAACAGCTTAATGATGGCGCTGGGACACTATCCGTGTCCTACCCCGTTGTCCCCCCCACGCCCCCCCGTGACGTCCTCCGGCAGGAAACGATGGGGCTGGCGGCATGGGGCAGCTACAAAATCGCTCCCGTGCCCACAGACAAAGAGGGATCGCCGGCTCCTTGGGACGTCAATGGGGTCTTGCGAAAGGGTGGAATGACAGCCAGGCAGGGATAAGAGCTGTAAAAGTCAAACATCCTCCTGGCCTCTTCTTGGGGACCCATCTGTCAAGCCCCAAGCCGTAGTTTTTAACTATTTGGAGGTAAATACTTAAAGCCTATCATCTACCTCGGAGGCTTCTCTCAGACTCTGGACTTTTCCCTTCCTATGGGGTATTATCAGCGATCTTGGTTCCCTGTTTGATTTGAAGGTCACTCAGGGCTTTATCTCGGTGCCATGCCGTAGACTCTGGCTTATGCCATTTTTATCTTCAAGAGCCCCGAAGACAATCAGTGCATTGATGAGATTAGGTGACGNCCCTCGGACCCCACAAAGCCCCTTCCCCACAGCCAGGGGGTCACAGCGTCGCCTCCAGCCCATCCTGGAGAGTCCTGCACTGAAAGGGGGTTGAGGCATCCATCCATCTGTCCGTCCGTCCAGCAGTGCCTACGCTGCAATATCAGAGTGTCCGAGCAATCCCCTATACGCACACATAAATGTATTTATATGAATGTACAATATTCATATATATATTTAGTTATCTCTATAGATGTAGATAACATAAAAATGACCTGGTACCACCCCTGGGATTCTTCCTAAACCCAAAGGGCGATTTAAGTGCGTTAACTTTTTCTGAAAGAGGAGCCCAGCAATAAACCCCAGGTCCAGAGGTTCTTCGGTGTCGCTCTGGGCCCTACACGCTGGTCCCTGGGGTGTGTGTCAGCTCGGGCTGCGGACCCAGTGCCCGTGGTTGTAATATTTTACTGTTGGGCGCACTGTGGGGCTCGGTGGGTACAGTGCGCTCTTAGGAGCTTTTCCCCGGTTTTATGGGGGGTAATTAGAACTTTATGACAGCAGCAAAATGGGAGGGTCCAGTCCCCATAAAGAGGTTTATAATGGATATAAACTATGCACCTCTGTAACTTAGCAAAATTAACACTTTAGGGACAATTTGAGTGGCAGCCCAAAAATCAGAGCTGCCCTCGGCGCTGCCCAGAGACCTTGCGGGGAGCCTTTCTCTCCTCGTAGTCCACACCTGCGGATGCATCCCTGCAGGTCGGGCTGAATCCCCGTCACCACCGGGGTCCTCGGTGACCCAGTGTGTAGTTTTGGGTGTTGGGCATCGCTGGTGATTTGCAGGGTGTTTGTGAAGCTCGGGGCAGAAGCGCAGCCCCGCTGTCAGGGCGGGCAAGGGGCAGGTCAAGCTGTGCCATGCCGTGGCTGCGGGGGCTCCCCATTTTAAAGCCCAGTGAGTTTTCTGTTTTAAAAAGTACAGTTTAATCCTGGTGGTAGGACTTAAAGCAGATGAGAGCTGAGCTGCTTCACTGCTTTTGCCTCCCAAAGGCACAAGGCCGGTGTGTGCCTAGAAAACGGCACAATCCTGCGATGAAAACAGCAAAATTATTGATTGCTGCTCTAAAACCCCTGCGTTGCTCTCCCCACCCCAAAAAACAGGTCCAGGGAATGGGTCTGGCACCTCTGAGGAGGTGGAGGGTGCTGGGGCTGGCTGCAGAAAGCCGTGGCCACCCGGGACCCCCTGTGTCTTGCAGGGGTCTGAGGGGGGGCTGTCACACCGTCTGTCCCCGTCGGCTGAAACACAGGGTTAAGGCTGCAGGAGCCGGACCCCGCGGCTTGTCTGGAAGCCTGGGAAAGCAGTAAACCATTTCACAGGCAGTGCAGCTCGGGGGCCACACAATAGCCACATCCCATAAACAGACTTTTATAATATGGCTGTAGCTCCAGTTGCAAAAAAAAAAAAGAAAAAAGAAAAAAATCCTTAACGAGGACGGGCTCAGCCAGGCCCATTCCTGGTGAGTCCCATCCAGGCTCCTCTCCCAGGTGGCTGCAGGGAGAGGCTGAGGAGGAATAAAGTTCTTTGCACAGGAGCTGCTTCCAGCTGCAGCAGCACAGGAGAGTGGTGGTAGAACAGTCACCTTGGGCTCTGCTGGCTGGCTGAGCCCCTGTTCGTCAAGCCCAGACCAGGCAGCCCCTGGGCTCGCTCCGGGAGGGAACCTTCGTGTCCTGGTGCAAACTGCTGGAGCCGTCCTCATGCGTCCACCCTGGCCAGCAGGGTCCCATGGGGTGTCTCATGGTGGGGATGAGTGGTTATGCTGCTGGGGGACAGCTGGGGCTTGGCAGCCGCTGTGATGGCAGAGAGCATTGAGGAGGGTTTGCCTGGGCACGGGCTACCTGCCCTGTGGCAGCTTGCTGCATCCCAGCACTGAGCAGAACAGGGTCCTGTTGCTGTGACAGGTAAAGCCCAAAAGCTGGAAAATGGGGACCAGAAAGGCAGCTGGCAATGAATAACATGCACTTGGGGGTGGCTGTTGTCTGGGTGGATGCTTTAGACTGGGCTGGAGCTGGCCGTGTTCGCTGGGAACGAAGAGCTCGAGGGAAAGGTATCTGCTGGCATCAGGGAGCTCTGTTACAGCAGCAAAAATAGCAACAGCAATAACACCTTGTGCTGTTTTCCCAATATTAGTTATCTAATCTGCTCAAATCCAACCCAACCATGAGGACAGAGAAATAATAATAATACCCATCCCATTCCAGGAATGAGTAAAACCCAAGACAAATTGGTGGCTCCCTAAAGGTCTGCCAAGGTAGCCACGGCAGAAGGCTTTTACCCTGCCCAGCAAGAGGTTCCTGGGCAGATCCAGGTGCCCATGGGCTCTGGGGACACAGTAGCCCCTGGCCAGTGCAGCCCCTGCCTCCATGGGAGTGGCTTCCTCAGGGTACCTGGATGGTGGCACCATTGCCGCCGTCCCCGGAGCCTGACCTTGTGCTCCTCGGGAGAGTTAATCTTCATCAAGACTCAGAGTCTTCAGCAGTTTTATCTAGAGACCCAAAAATCTCAGTCACCAGCCTATCTGAAAATCTCAGCATCGGTTATTGTTTCTCAAACAATAAAAGTCTTGTCCTTGAGATTGCAGGGAAAAGCTTGAAAATCAGCTTTTAACCTGTTTTAAAGGCAACTTCATGACTCTGGGTGTCTTGACTCACGAGTTACAAGCATCCTCAGTTGGGTATCACGTGATTTGTGGTTTAAAATGGATTGTGTTGGTTTTGGGTTGTGTGTTTTTTTTTTTTCTTACTGAAAGCTTCACCGAACCCAAAAGAGATCGAAGATTGAGCAGAAACTCTGATTTCCTTTCCAATAGGAGCAGCCTGTGCTCCTCGTCTATCTTTAAGATCGTGCCCAGAAGAAAGGGCTTTATTTTATCTCCCCTCCCATTGTTTAACCAGTGCTTGCAGGATCTCAGCCCGGCAGCGGCTGAAGCACACTCTGCACGAGGCTGGGACGGCGGGGAAGAATGTGTGTGACAGTGCCCCTGGTTGAGTAATGTTTACCCTGTTCACGGCAGGGACGTCCACTCGGGCCGGCAAATATCCACCTGCCAGAGGACATTCTTTTATTATCAGGGATAAAAGGGGTTTGCTGGGAAATGATCAGGAACCAGACATCGCAGGGAGATTCCTATCTGTGGGACGTGTTTGACCAGCTGATGGGGAAAATTCAGAGGGGATTAAAGCGTGACTTTGCTGAGGTTTTGGTGGAGAGCACAGGTAGCTGTCTGCGCTTTGGCAGACGCTTAGGAGCTCATGGAAGGTTCTGGGACTCCGGTTACCTTTTCTTCCCTTGATTCACAGATTTTTAGAGTAGCCCTAGGAACATCTTTCGCTGAGCCAGCCTTCATCAGCCTTTCCTATCAGGCACCTGGGAGAAAGAAATGCTGAAATCCCAGGAGAAAGATCATTTACCTGGATGGGTTTTAGCCGAGAAGCCACCAGTGACCTCCACTGATGGTCGTTTTGGTGACCTGTCCCCAATACCCCTGTGCAGTGGTTGGGGATCATGGTGGATGATGCTCTTTGTGGTCTTGGTTGGGAAGTTTGGCTTTGCTGCTGTGGTTTTCTTTCCCAGGAGAGCTGTGGGCAGTCTGTCTGTCCCTCCATCCATCCATCTATCCATCTACTGCTTCGATCCCCGGGCAGTTCAGTGAACCTGGCCGGGAGCACGGTGCCGGACCCCTCGTAATAAATGGCTTTTTGCCGTAGTCATCAAGGCAGCCTCGTAAAAGACGCTTTTGTTTCTCGTGGGTTTTCCTCAGTTAATTATTTGTGATCTGTAGATGCCTTTCCATGACACATGGCTGATCATATGGTTATCAGTGCAGGGTGTTTTAGCCAAATTAAATATATTTATATAGAAGACCTGTGCTCGAGCCAGATTTCCCTCCTCGGCGGTGGTGGGCTGTGGTCCGAGTTGGAGGCTTGTGTGTGTGTGTGTCTGGTCCCTCCATCTGCCTCCAGCGATCTGTTAATCATACACTTGTGGAGAGGGGGGTCGAGAGGGGAAATCGGATGCAGAAAGGCCCAAGGAACAAGTGAGAGCTGTCACTGATGAGAGCTGGGCAGCGCTGGGATGGCCAGGGGCTACGAGGGGCCGAGCTCAGGACCTTTGAGACAGGGGGACACCTGCGGGAGGTGGCACGACGGGTGCAAACTGTGCAAAGTTAAGCCCAGGGGGTGCAGATGGGTGCCCAGGCTGCTGACCCGAGTTGGGATCCCGTGGGAGCAGCTCTTTCCTCCCCACAGGAGGGAGGCACTGGAGTAGCATCCTCACCATAAACTCCTTGCTATTATTTCAGAAGATGGGCTTGGGGAGAAGCTGGGAAGGGGCACCGGAAGAGGGGACACATTGCCAGGCACTCTACCTTCCATTTATCTTTCAAAGGTGCCATTTAGGAGCTTGCACTTCTGTCTGCATCCTCGTCCCACGCACGCTGAGGGATCTGGGGAGGGGTTGGAGGGGGATTCCCATTGCAGGGCCACTTTTGGAGGGGGTTGGCAGGGCCAGGGCACCCTCGCCAAGGTGCCTGTGGGCGATGCCAACACCTTGGCGGTGTTTTGCAGGGGTCCGGTACAGCCAGGCGGCCAGCGGCGAGGCGGCATCCTCGGGGACCATCAGCCACCACAGCGGCGGTGCCATGGTCACCACCAGCCAGGCGGTCCTGCAGCAGGTCTCCCCGGCCGGCTTGGACCCGGGCCACGGTTTGCTCTCGCCCGACGGTAAAATGGTGAGTACACCTGGCCTATTGTGGCGGCGGCGCTGATAAGATAAGAGGGCCCAGCGGGCAAAGCAAACACGCTTTCCCCCGGGTTTCACACGCGGCCCGTGAGGAACAATGGGGCATTGTGGGGCTGGGGCCGTGGGGCGGGCGACCATCCCCACCTCCCGCCTCAACGGCGGCCCTCGCTCCCCGGCGGGCAACGGCGTGTTTTCCGAGTGCGGCCCATAAATGTGACAGGGCCCCGCTCGGGCTTTTATTGATTGCGTGCCTCGCCGATTGAATGGGCGCTGGGTGGATCTCTGTTTGTTTTCTCCTGCCGATGACACGGCTATTGATAAAATGCTCATTCGTTAGGTCTTTCTTTCTTCTTTTTTTTTTGCCCTAAGCCTTCCCTACATTTGGGGTTTTGCTGGGGAAGCGCTTTCCTGGCCAGCAGGGACCTTCTTGTCCCTGAGCATCACCCAGGGTGTCGAACCCAGGGCTCCTGCCTCTCCTTGTCCCCTTCCCCATGCGCTGGGGGCTCTGCCATAAGGGCTTTTCTGGGCAGAGCTGCCCACGCCAAGGTGTCAGGCAGTAGGGAGGGGACATGGGCATCCCCACTGCGGTCCTTGACACCCCCCCATGCCGGGTGCTGTGGGGCTATTGCAAAAAAAATAGTGGTTTTGAGCTTTGAGTTTTTCAATGCCCCAGTTCCCTGGCTGATCTTGTCTGCCCAGAGCCCTTCCGAGGGATGCGGGAAGGAGCAGGGCAAGGAGGGGACACAGGGGACACGGGGTAGAAGAGGACAGGAGAGCAGGGCCGTCCCTGGGGCAGGCTGGCCGAGGTTTGTGTGCGGCCGCCGCTCTTCCGGGAGGAGGTTGTTGCTGCTGAAAGCGAAAGTCAAACATGGCACTGGGCGGCGGGGCCAAGCCTGCTCTTTGCTGGATTTCACTTCCATTTTCGGAGGGTTGGCCATGGTGTCGGTCTCCTCGCCAGGCTGGGTGGCTGCAGAGGGGTTCGGCACCCCCTCCTTCAGCTGTGACACCCTTTGATTTTGCCTCTCTCTCTGCTGTGCTCTGGCTCCTGAGGGTCTCAGTGCAGCCCCTCGGGCTCAGACGCTGACCCTGCAAAGCCACGTGTCCCCCTCCAAGCAGCAGGGGGGTATAGCAGAGCTAAACCCCATTGCTCACAGCATGCTTCCACACCCTGAATGTGCCCATATTGCTCCAGGGGTGTGTTGAGCCTTGTAACCCTCAGCCTTGAAGTCATAAAATGAGTCAGAAGCAAAGGCTGCAGCGGCATACACCGAGTGCTCAGGGAGGGGGGTCCATGAGGATGAAGCGATGCAGAGCTTGGGGACAGAGGAGGGAGCAGAAGGGGGGGACCCTGGGATGGGGCAGAGGGAGCTCACTGTGTCTGCCAGGCAGCATGGGAGAAAGCCACGTGGAAATGCAGCAGATCAAAGTGGGAAAAGAACCTGCTGGAGTGCAGTGGGCAGCAACAAAGTATTCCCTCTGCACAGCACCATCAGGGACCGCTCGGGTCCGCTCCGCAGCACCATGCACTCTGCCAGCTTATCTCTGATCTTCAAGCAGGGCTAGCTAGTGCTTGCAAGTGATTTAATAAAAATATGCTGTAGGCTGTGGTTTCTAGTAAGTAAACATGTGCTTTTGATGCCCCACATGAAAACAAAAGCTGCCAAGGAAGTTGCTGCATCTGAAGGCAATCGATTTTTTGGGGGGAGGAGTGTTACTGAGGCTGCATAAAGCTTTGGCAGTTCATTCTTTCATGCTTCAGTGCTGCCCTCAGCTGCAGTAGAGGGTCTGCCCGACGGGTCCAGTGTCTGGAGGCTCTTTTTCCATTCACACAATCTCCAGAGGTGATTTTGGGTGCAGTGCTTTGGGTCAAAACCCGCTGTGAAAGGAGCCCAGGCTGCAAGCAAGCAGCAATGCACTTGCCATGAGCTGTTTGACTTGTGCAGCCAAGTGTGGTGTAACCTGGCCTTGAAGAGACTTTGAAAGTGGAAAATACCGGATCAGGAAATATGAGTCACTCCTGGGCTTTGGAATTTATTGATGGATTTGTTTCAATTGCGACGGAGCTATCTCCGACTCACATGTGCAAAATAAACAAGGCGCTCGGACCGGTGTCCAGAAATGTCACAGGAAGAGCCCCAAGGATGGCTCTGAATCAGGACTGAGGTTGCTCAGTGCAAGGTCTAATCAGAGGGAGTAGGAGAATGGGCAGCAATTAAAGAAATCAGGCACTTTGCCTCCTGTTTGTCCTGGGGACCGGCCCCAGTCCCCTGGTCACACTCCGAGTGACTTTGTGTGTCTGATCCCTAAACACTGACCTGAAATCCCGGGAACTGGCTCTGGCTGAGGGCCGTCTCACCCGCATCCTGCCTGTCCGCAAGGGTGGTGACTAGGATCGTCACTGAGGTCCTTTCTGTCTACTTCCTGCCTTTCTTTTTCTTTACCTTCCCAAGTTTATATTTCCCACTTTCCCCAACAACCCGTGAACGGTGGGAAGTTAATAAGTGTCGAGAGTCCTCAGCTGTCCCCGAGGGCAGGCGCTTGGACTTGGGGGACAAAATGGCAAAAGCTCGGGATGTGCCATGTCCCGGCACTGTGCTCCGTGTCCCGGCACTGTGCTCCGGTGGAGCTGGGAGCCGGGGCCAGCAAAGTCCTTCCCTCCTGCTGCTGCTTTGCTATTTATTAACAGGATGTCCTAGCCAGGGTCTGCAGCCCCGGGGCTGCTTGTGCTGAACTGAGGGTGCCCAGTGAGGCTGTAGCCCTCTCCCCTCTTGGAATGTTCTTTTTTTCCTGATCCCCCCCCGCCACCTCCCTGCAATCTCCCTGCTGAAGGGTGCAGGCAGCCAGGGAGGGGGCTGGGAGCATCCCTTGGCTGTGTCTCTGATGATGGCTTGTCCTGCTTTGCTCCTTGGCAGATCTCCGTGTCGGGGGGCGGGCTGCCCCCGGTGAGCACCCTGACCAACATCCACAGCTTGTCCCACCACAACCCGCAGCAGTCCCAGAACCTCATCATGACGCCGCTCTCAGGAGTCATGGCCATCGCACAGAGTAAGCGTCACAGAATGCTATGGGACGGGGACCTCTGCTATGCTAATGGAAGGGACCTCTGGTGGTCATCTAGTCCAACCCCCCTGACAAAGCAGATCCACCCAGAGCAGGTAGCACGGGATGGGTTTTGAGTGTCTCCAGAGACAGAGACTCCACCACCCTCTGGGCAGCCTCTGCCAGGGCTCTGCCACCCTTGAAGTGAAGAAGTTCCTCCTCATGTTTAGATGGAGACAAGTTTGTGCCCATTTCCTCTTGTCCTTTCACTGGGCACCACTGAAAAAAGACTGGTCCCATCCTCCTGACACCCATCCCTTTAAGTATTTATCAGTGTTGGTCAGATCCCCCCCTCCAGACTAGACAGACCCAAGACCCTCAACCTTTCCTTGTAAGAGAAGATGCCCCAAGCCTCTAATCATCTTGGTGGTCATGCACCCTGAGCTCACCTCCGTGTCCCACATGGACTCCCTGCTCTTGCGATGCTGAGGGGGTCGTCCTGCCTGGTCACAGTGGCACTGACATCCCTGTTCTGCTCTCTCCCTCCTTCTAGGTCTGAACACCTCACAGGCGCAGAGCGTACCTGTTATCAACAGCGTTGCCGGCAGCTTGGCAGCTCTACAACCAGTCCAGTTCTCCCAGCAGCTCCACAGCTCACACCAGCAGCCGCTGATGCAGCAATCACCCAGCCATATGACGCAGCAGCCTTTTATGGCCACCGTGACTCAGCTGCAGAACTCGCACAGTAAGGGTCTGGTTGGTAGCTGTGAAGGGAAGGGCCCAGAAAATGAATTCACATGGAAAATAAGCTTTTTCTCCCTCCCTGCTCTCCCGTGCCCAAGCTCACACCCTCGGCTGGTGCCCTCTTCCCACGGGTACCAGCAGGCACGGGGTTGTGAGCAGGATGCACAGCGGTGCAGGGCGGCCCCATCCCATCCCATCCCCTCCCCTCTGCCCCATCTCTGTACCACTGTCCCATGGGTGGATGCAGCCCCCACCAGTGTTTTGTACAAACTTCATTTTTCCTTCCATGTTTTTATTGCTAAAACACGTGCTTTGGGGAAGGAGGTGGGCAGGCCTATTGCACTCCCTGCAAAGCAAACCCTTCCCTGCTGTGCCCTGAAGGGATCTGGGTTCACCCCTTGGGCTCATCCATCATCCCAGCCCCATGCCTGCTACCTCCAGCAACTGGTCCAGCTCCAGCCCTTGGTCCAGCTCTAGCCCTCCAATCCCCACTGGTTTCCCTGGGTGAGCTGGTGGCTGAGAAAGTGGTGGCTTCAAGGCAGGTCATAGTTTCTTTCCATGGCTCGTTCTATCTCACTGGTGTCCTCATGGTGCTCATTCCCTCACAGCACCCCTAGGATCTGCCCTAACGCTGCTCTGCCCCCACACGAGGGCGGTGGGGTGGCTTTTCCCATGACGGCTGCTTGTCTCCCTCCTCTCCACAGTGTACGCACACAAGCAGGAGCCTCCCCAGTATTCCCACACCTCCCGCTTCCCCTCGGCGATGGTGGTGACGGATACCAGCAGCATCAGCACGCTGACCAATATGTCTTCCAGTAAGCAGGTAATGGCCAGGCAGAGGTGGCCGAGGGTGCGCAGGGGTGGGTGTGCAGAGGTGGAGAGGGGCCTTTTCTCCCCTGGAGATGGGGTTGGAGGAGGGTGTAGCAGGAAACCCATGTTGCACCCAGCTGGGAAGCTGAGAACAAACCTCAGGGTGTGGAGAAACCCATCCCAGCCCCTTCATGGGCACCCGAAAACCTGCTTGCAGATGGCAAACGTGATGGGTGATGGTGTGACTGTCCTGGATGAGGACTTGTTTAGCACCTGGTGGTACCAACTCATCCCTGGGAGAACTTCATCAGGGTGGGAGCATCCTACTGGGGATCAACTTGGGCTGAGAAGGTCAGGAGCAAGCAGGCTCTGCTGCCGCTGTGGACAGGGTGAATCAACCCTGGTTGGAGCAGAGCAGAGGAGCCTGTAAACCTTTATCATCGTCCTGGTGCTGGGGCAGGTGTAAGGCAGGACTTATCCTGGTTCAGATCAGGCGTGTGAGGCCTTTCTCAGACAATAGTCCCTTTCTGAGCACCAGCTCTGGGGACTGTGGGAAATATGTGGCCCTTATTGATTGCTAGATAAATACGAGAGAGCCTTGAACTTGCATTCAGATAAACTTTCTTACCAAGGTTTGACAGGGGAGAGGGAAAAAAATGTCTGCAATGACCACAGAGTAAATACTGCATGGGATCGCTGTGAGACCCCCCCTGGGGACGCCCGGTGGGGGGCAAAGGAAGGGGCTGGGGCTCTAAAGGGGAGAAGCTGGGAGAGGGACTGCCCTTGGCTGGGTTGGGGTGCTCAGGAGAGGGGTGGTGAACGCCACCAGGTTGAGCTCCCGCGCTTTGTAGGTGCTGGGGGGTGGTGGTTTATCTGCCCCCGCACATCTGGGTGCGGGAGGCGGTCAGGCACGGCCGGGCTCCTCCGGCAGCACCATTTCCTACCGGCGGCTTTATCAGCCCATCTGGTGTTCGCTCAGCCCGAACTCCCCCTGATTAATCCTGCTCTCCCGCCACGGGCCGCCTTTGATGCTGGGCTGGCCCATGGGAGCCCTGGGCACACAGGAAATGTCCCTGGCAGGGAGATAGCACCCGGCCATCCCCTCTGCCCGGCTGCGATCACCCTACCTTGACGCAGCATCGCCCCAGGGTGCTGGGGGCTCCCTCATTTTTCCCCCCTCCATCACGTTTTTGCACTTTTAATTAAAGCAGGAGGAGGCCTCAGGGCTCGGGAGGGGGGAGATGGGGTTGGGTTCACGGGCGCAAGGTGCTGGAGGGGCATGCACCCCCCTGTATGTGATAAACAAGCACAGGCTTGGTCCTGCCAGCACCGGAGGCAGGATCTGGCCCCTGTCTCCCTGCAGGGAGTGGGACAGGCATGGGGGTGTCCCAGCACAGACCCCTTCTCCACCAGCCGTTTGCCATCCAAGCTAAAGCTGCAAAAAATGTTATCCCTAAACATTGATTTATTTCCTTCCCCCTGCTCCTCCCTCCCCTCCCCAGGTGGTCGCCCCTTTGATTAGCAATGGGCAAATACAGTGCTACAGGGGTGGCATAGGGGACCCCATAAATGCTGCTCACCCCCCCAAGCACCCCTCAAATTGCTCAAATGCCCAGATATTTATGCACAGCCCATGCGAAACTCCAAGCCCGGGGCGGGGGGAGACTGCAGTGCTGCTCCCCTTTTTGCAGAGAAGAGGCATCCTCATGCAGAGAAAATCCTTTGTCGTTCCCTGACGGCTCTTCTGCACCCCACAAGTCCCCACACCAGACCCTGCAGACCATCTCTGTGCTGGAGTCTGTCTGTTCCCAGTCCTGCTAGTGGGGATGGAGGATGGAGGGACGTCCCCGTTGTCCCCCGCCCCGGCTGTCCCCTCACAGCCCGATGCTGTGAATCCCTTATCAGATGTTGTTGTTTAGACCTGGAAGGGGCAAATACCTCCCGGTTCCTTTGACAACGTTTGAGGCCGAGCCACCATTTTTATTACGTTAGCAAACACCTGATAGCCCCGTCCTGTCCCTAATGACATGTCACGGGAGGCTCCTGGCGTCTCCTTATCTCCGTGTTATGATGTTTGCTGTGTGCTCCAGCCCCCAAGGTCACCCGCAGCTCCTGGCCCCCCACCCCACCAGGAGACCGGGGGGACCCCCAGGCGTGGGGCACTCATCCTGAGGGATGGAGAAGGGGCTGCTGCGGTGGGACAGACGCAGGGGCTGCTCAGCCTCTTCCCCACAGGTGACAGCAGCGCTGGGGGACAGTGATGAGTGTCCCCCCCAGGCTGCTCTCAGCTGCACGCCTGGCTGCTCTTGGCAGCGCTGCTGGCCTGCGTGGCACAATCTCTGCGACAGCCTGGGCACAAATTTGGCCTTTTAAAAAAATGTATTATTATTGTTATTGGGAGGGGGTGGGTGGCACTGTCTGGCTCAGAAAGTATTTTCCCACTGCCTCCCCCTCGGGGGTGCTGGGGAGGACTGGGGGCCATGCACCACCAAGGTCCTGGGGTGGTGAGGGAGGTGTGTAATGGTCCCCAGAGAAGCCCCCCCCGTGGTCCTGCCTTTGCCTCCCCCATGCCCACCAGTCACTGTACCACTCTCTCCCTTCCCAGTGTCCCCTGCAAGCCTGGTGATGCTCCACACCTCGCTGCTCTCGCGCCTGGCAACGGGATCTCATTTTCCACAACATCCCGCCGCTGTCACCCGCACCCCGAGCCCGGGGAGCCGCCGGAGCCGAGCCCAGCGCCGCAGCGAGGAGCCCAGCAACCCAAAACGCAGCCAGGGGCTCAAGACACCCCCACCCACCGGGAACAAGCCCAGATCCGTGGGGTACCCACCCGGGACCGTGCCTCTCCTTCCCTCCAACGCAGTATTTCCAAGACGTGTCTTGGGGGTTATTTTCTTTTTATCCTGAAGTATTTGCCTTCCAAGAGGCTGTTGGCTCTCCCGAGGACCTCGGAACAAGCTGTACTGGGGACAGGCAGACGGGGAAGATGGATAATATTTAAGTTATACTCCTCCACCCGACGGACTGAGAGGGACTTGGGTCTGTTACTTGGCGTTGGGAAGGAGGAATTGCATGTGCTGTTGAACTGAGCCAATGAAACTGTAAATATAGGTACAGTCCGCTCCATCCTCGCCCTTCCCTGCTCTTATACATACAGATTTATATAAAAGAAGTAAATTTTGTCCAATGCATGTAAACTACTGTAATTAAGTGCAATTCCCCCATCTGTATATATTGTTCCCAAACCTCTTCTCTTTATCCCTTTTTTTTTTTGTTGTTGGTTTTATTTTTGGTAAAGGTCAGAGCTGAGGGTGGGTTTGGTTTTGTATTTCTCTTCTTCCTTTAAATGAGTTAATTCCTAAGGAAAGACCTCCTGGGCTTATGCAAGGACATGGGTCGGGCAGCACCAGTCTCTGCTCTATGGGGGGACAGACAGACACATGTCCTTTGCACAGTGACATCCCATGGGAAGGGCGGGCATGGGGCGAGCTGAGCAGAGCCCTTGCAGGACCTCAACGGTCTGCCTGGGGACAACTGCTGTTACAGAGCTCTCCAGGGACTCTTCTGCTTTTGGGGGCTCTAAGATGGACCGTGGTGGGGTGGGAAAGCGTCACCAGCCTGGTCAACACAACCAGACCGTAGGGAAGCGCCCGGCATCAGCAGTTTTCAGGTGAGCCTGTAGCATTTGCTGCTACAGAGGTGATGAGGCAGCAAGAAATTCTGATGGGATCTTCCTCAAATGGGGTTCAGAGACTGTCTCCCCATTCTCCTTGGGGTGCAGAAGAGCCTGGGTGCCCAGTTAGTGCCTCATCTCCTGCCCAGTAAGCGGCCAGTACAGGTGGCTTATTTTCCACCGTCAGCAGATTGATGATGAGCTCCCCCCTTACCCATAAACACGGAGCTCTTGTCCTTGTGGAGTCACCTCTGAGCCGTGGCTGGACAGACGAGGACTGGGCTGTGGCATGGACAGGCCGGTCCATGGTCCCCTGCCTGCTCTCGCCTGGCGGCGGCTCTTGGAGGAAGAACATCCCAGCAACATCTCCAGCTTGTGAGCAAGCCCAGCTCTGCGGTGAGGACACGTCCCAGCTGAGGACACCAGACTCCACACCCACCCTCCAGAGCTCTGAGGAGCTTTACATACTCGAGTCCCACCTCCCAAAGCTGCGGGAGCTGTGAAAGGCACCGGCTCCCCTCCCGTGAGACACGAGCTCCTCTGTGCCCGCTCCCCTGCGAGAACGGATCTCACACTCCCCACTTGTGCAAATGGGTCTTGAATTTTGCAGGCTGTGCCACCTGCTGAGAGTGATTTAGAGAGGAGGAGAGCAGCAGAGGTGCCCGTGGACAGATGACCACTGCTAAAAAGAAAAGCACCGGATGCTTTATTTGGGGCGAGAAAGGCTCTTTTGCTCTGTGTTTGTACAACGCCTGGCGCAGTGGGACCCTAACCCTTGCTGGGGACGACAGGAGTCACCCCATGGTGAATAAAGTCACCATGAATCCGAGACCAATATTCAGAATGACATTTAATTTAATGTATACCATAATTAAACACTGTTTCTTGTGAGTCATTGCTGCCGTGTGGTCTGTAAATCCCCCAGCCCTCCTCTGCCGGCGGGGACACGGGTTGGTGGCGGTGACGTGTCCCTGCTGTCCCCTGCAACGCTGATCCAGGCTTCTCCCTGCCTGAACGTGGCGAGTCGAGTGTGTGACGTGAAGCCCCAGGTACCAGCCAAAACCAGCCAGGGGCTCTAGGAGGCTGGGAGACCCGTGTCCTCACCCTCCTAATGACGCCCTAATGATGCTGCCCTCACTCCAGCAGAGTTTATTCCTCATCCCCCGCTAACTTTAGCAGCCGAGTGTTAAGCAAACCAATTAGGAGCCGGGTGCCAAAGCCAAACCCCAGCTGGTTTTGGCTACTGAGCCGGTGGGTCGGGGAAGGGCGAGGGGGAGGCGGGAGGGTGCTCGGCGGTGGCTGTAAAGCTTTTGAAGATCTTTGTGAAGAAGGGAGAGACTCGGAGCGCGTGAGTCGGAAAGGGTGGTCCTTCTGAAGACGCAGAGCAGGGCTTTGGTTTCAATCCCCTTCAAAAGCATCTGGTTTTGGTTTGGCACCCATTTCCCCCCCCCCCATAAGTTAAATGTGGGTGGCTGCAGGCAAGGCTTTTCGAGCAGCAATCTGTTGCTCACCTTTCTAGCCGGAGCAGGACACCCTGATAAGAACCTTCCCACAGTGTTTCTTTGCCTGTGTGAATTTGTAGCTCCCCCAGCCAAAAACTGGAAGCACAGAAGCTGGAAGAGGAGGGGAGGGGGGAGGCATGCAGACTGCTCACTCCCTTTTAGCAAAGTTTGAGGCTTTCCCCTGGGATCCCCTCTGCACCCTCCTGCTCAGCGAGTCCCCAGCAGCACACCTGGCTGCCAGGCTGAGCCCATTTCGAATTCCGCTCCGAAATATCACATTCCTACCAGTCAGGGTGGAAATTACTTGGATTCTTTTACTTCAGCCAATTATGCTTTGCCTGGTGAGAGGCTTATTAAGGTAAATGGGCTGAGATTTCCCCAGCTGATGCATATCCAGCATCAGGTTGAATTGGTCTTGCAGAGGAGGGGGAAATCCAGTGGGAAGCAGGGGGGGAGAAAGGGGTACACAAACCCTGCTGCATCTGAGCTGATGCTCTAAGGGGATCTGTACCTTCTGGGGCTTGATATCTCCACCAGCTTCAAAATGGACACAGGCTGAGAGGTTTGGGGTGTGAAAACTATGTGTAAAGCACACTTTGGTAAGCGGTCCGGTATCAGCGCTGCTTTCCAGAAACCCCCACAGAAAAGGTAAGTGAAAATTTTGGGGAAAGAAGATTCTGAGATGCAACCCCATCAGAGAGGGACATGGACAGGTCCTATGGAGGACTGAGCCAAAAAACTGGGGGAAAAAGTGGCATAGGACACATCCAAACAAAGACACAAGATGGAGAGGGTGACTACCACGGAGCAAAGAGCAGGCAGGATAAAGTCAACAATATGAATAGAACAAATGAGTGAGAACTGATAGTATTTACCCAAGAGGTGTGAGTTTATGAAGTTGCCAAACAGCTCGTTGTGTGCTCTCACCCGCCCCTGGGCAGCAGGAGGTGGGAAGGTAGAAATCACGACTGGTTGCTAGAGGATGCTGTGGCTGCTGCACATCCCAACGTGTTTCCCATGGGGAGAAAGGGTCCCTGGACTTGGATTTCACCTCTGGCTGGGGAAGCCTTTCTGCCCAGGGAAATACCCTCCACAACCAGTTCCCTAAGCAGCCTCTGCTGGGGCTGGGGCCACCTGGTGATGGAGAAGCACTGGATGGGGGTGTTGTCTCATTAAATTGTTGGAAAATACGATGTACTGTTAAATGAGGTTCCTGGAAGATGTATTTTTTTTAACCCTCCCATCGCTGTTGGGCATGTTGTGTTTGTCCACGATGCACTCGTTACGGAGCAGAGCAACCAGTAACAACACGACAAAGTTCACTGATGGCCAGTGCGGTTTTATGGGGCTGGGTGATTATTTTATAGCTCAAAGCGTTTCATGAGGGAATTCCTTGCACACAAGGATCCACAGGCTGCCACGAGGCTTTATCAGTCACTCTTCATAAGTGCAGCCTCCTTCGTGCAGGGGCACTGCTGTGCTTACCTGGAGGTGCAGGTGTGGGTGCAAAGGGAAAAATCCCCAAAATCCCAGCGTTACCGAGGCCAGGGGGTAACCCCAAAGTCAGGGTTGTTGTGGCTTTCCACTACGGGAGGACCCCCTCTCTCCAGGTTGTTGTCACACAAAGCTCATTGTGTTTTGATACTCTTCCCTTGACTGGGATGCAGAGGTTGTAGGGCAGGAGAAGGGCACAGGGAAGCCCCAAGAGGTGAGAGGCAGGAGGGCTGGGAAGGAGCAACCCCACTCCTTTACCTCCAGAGGAGAGCACAGCCCGGTGAAACCAGTCCAGATGGGTAAATCCTGTGCCCTGACTGCCTCCTCTTCACTGGGTCACAACCAGGTTAGTGCCACCCTCAGTGCCTGCCCAAGGGCCAAGATAAGGCTTTATCAGACCATGAGCCCTTGGCGTGGGGCTGCAGCTGTGCTCAGGGAGCAGCGCTCCTTGGTGCTTATCACCTCTGTAATTGTGGGGAGGAACTGAGCCAGGGAAACCCTGTCCAGGGACAAACCCGAAGTGCTGGCTGCTGGCTGGAAGGCTGGAGCAACCTGATGCTGGGCTCCCTGTCCCCAGGTGTGTGATGGCAGCCCAGTGATGGGCTCCAGCCCTCGCTGCTGGAGCACTGTTGAGGCTCAGTCACCATCCCCAGTGCTGGCCAGGCTCCAGCCCTGCCGTGACCAGTCCAGCTCCATAGGCCGGCACCGAGCACGCAGATTGCTGAGGAAGTTTCAAGTCATCCCTGAGGAGGAGGAGGAGGCATCCTGCTGGCTGTGAAGGCAACAGCCTCTTCAGGGAAACCGAAATGCAGACGAGCTATTTCAGCAACTTTTAAAATGTCATTTGGCGTGCAGGTAAACGTAACGAGCGGTTGCACAAGAGCACCCAGCTCCAAGCGCGGTCTTTCCAGACTCGTTCTGCCAGTCCAGCCAGATGGCCGGATCTGCTGGAAATTTCGGCAAGAAAACCTGCAGCAGCAGCAGCACGGAGCTGTGGAGATCCCTGGCTCTGTTGGAGCTGGGCTCCCCTGAGCCACACACACCATTGTCCGGCCGTTCCTGCGCCGTGGGTCAAAAGGGAAAGCACTGTCAGTCCCCTGGGGACAGCAAACATGCTCTGCCCTTTGAAGCCTTTGAAGGGATTTGGTTGGGCTGGTGGTGGAGTTTGAGGAGTACACAGAGGAATGCAGAAAGCACTTGCATTGGGAGGCTGGGCTGTCAGCAGGCATTGCCAGCTTCCCCGCTGCAGGCTGGCCACGGGAGCAGGTCAATGGAGCTGGGGGAGTCCCTGAGCCAGAATGGTGGCAGCTTCAAGCAGGTTGTGTTGATCCTTTCTCCTGCTGGTGTGGGGTTTCCATTCCAGGAGGTTGTCACAAGTCGCTGAAAAGGTTTGTTGTGAGGAGAGATGTGAGTCACAAAGAGCAGCAGCAGACAATAGCACTCAGACAGTTTCTGTCCCAAACCCACGTGCTGCTGCCAAACACCTTAAAATATTCTTGGCAGCCAGAGAAAAACCTCTCCCTCTGCCTGCTCCTGTGCATCTCCAATCACTCCTGCAGCTCTGGGTGCTGGGACCTCCCCAGGTGCTGCCCCATACTGGCTTCCCCCCACTAGCCAAAGGACCTGCAAATCTGGGGGTTCACTGGTCTGCAAAGCTCTCAGAGACCCTTGATATCCCATCACCCTCCTACCACAACAGCTCCCCTCAACACTTGCAGGGTGCACCCTCATTTAATCCTGAAGGGTAATTAACCCCTGCTGCAGGTGGGGGAAGGCTGATGGGTCCTTCAGCAGCACTGGGCCACGGGAGCAGTACGTGCTGCCATGAAACACTCTGCAGAGCCAGCAATGAGAGTGCTGGGCAGGGAGGAGAGAGGTCTCTCACCCCACCCCAGACTTTATTTTTCTGACCCAGTGATAAAACTTGAAAGTCAAAGGACTCAAATGTGCATTACAGAGCTGTTCCATCCCAGTACGTGTGTAATACAGAGCCACACAAAGCCTCAACCTCACACATTTTACATTATCTTCTAATATGAGGAGCTTTGGTTTTACTTCTATATTCAGCAAAATTAATTCTCCTCTCTGTAATTAATATGCTGCTCAAATGGATTCTTAATCACAGATAAATCACAAATCTACACACTCAACTGTTATGCTTTTCAAGTAATAAAAGAGATCATTTGTCTTCCTCAGATGAACAGAGACCAACCAGCACACCATTTCCCCCTTTATGAAGAATTCATTTGCCTTAGAAAGAAAGTCTTTAAAAAAACATTGCAGGGATTTCTTGAATAGGGGATCAAAGCTCCCCCACTGCTGGAAACCATTTTTGCTAAATAAGATGTGGGTAAAGAGGGGGGGAAAAAAGTAAAAGTTTTTTGGTAGTGGCTGGGATTACAACACCCTTGGGAGGGAGGAGGACGTGGGGTCAAGAAGTTGTGACCAGGTTAGCAACACAGGGAACAGAAGGGGAGGACAAAGGAACAGAAAGTGGAAATGGACAGCTGAATGAGGAAGCGTGTTTCTTTGCCGAAAGAGAATGGATGCGACATCAATTCATACTGAGAGCTAAAGGATGAGGGCCTGTTAATGGATTGGGGGACACAGCAGGGATCAGAGGTCACGAGTGCGCTCCGCTGGGCTAATTGACTCTTATGTGCATATTAGCGATGACGATGCTGCCGCGGGGAGCAGATATGCAGAGGTTCCGCTCGCAGCCGCCATCCCGTAATGCCTGTCCCACACCTGCTAAACCAATGCACACACACGAGACAGCGGCCTTGGGCTGGCGTCCCCGGCGAGGGGTATCTCTGACCGCAGCCTGAGCCTGATGAAACGAACTTACCGAGTTTGCTTTGCAGCCTGACGGGGTTTATTTTAGTCGGGCGCAGCCCAATGGTGTGACCAACACGTCTCACCCGGGCTGCTTCGACACCTCAGAGGTTCCCCAGAGCACCCTGTTCTGTCGCTCNATGAGGTCTCCCCTCAGCCTCCTTTTCCTCAAACTAAACAATCCCAACTCCCTCAATCCATCCTCATAAGCCTTGTTCTCCAGGCCTCTCACCAGCTCCGTGTCCCTCCTCTGCACTCGCTCCAGCACCTCGATATCTCTCCTGTGTTGAGGTGCCCAGAACTGGACACAAATGAAAACCATCCAGTCTGGGCTCTCCCCGACGTCCCAGTCCATCCGCAGGCGTCCTGCCATCAGCTCCAGGCAGAGCAAGGTGAGTGCTCACCCTACTCTGCCAGAATTTTATGCCATCCCTGGGGTGCTGGAAGCGCCGTGTTTCCCAGCATGTACAAGCAGGGGCAGGGGTTGAGATAAAGAGGATGAGATGGTCCAACAACTGCCGGGTTCACCCTGTCTGAGTGTGGCTGTGGCTGGGGGGTGCTGATGAGCCCCTGCCTGAGCTGGCACAGGCCGATCCCCTGTGCCACATTGTGTTTCTGCAGTGAGGGGTCCTTAGCTGGGAGGCTTTAGGTCACCTGGCTCAGCAAAGCAGCAACCAGACAGAGGAAGATTAAAATCAGCTCCGTTTGATGCAGACACGGGACCAGTTCTAAAGCTGGGTGCAGTTTAGAGCTGACTTCTGTGGAATGGAGATCCATGCTAATAAAAGAGGATTGCCCAGGTTACATCAGGTGCTGGAGCGTCGATCACGGCCCGTGCTCCTGCACCCCATGCACCCTGCAAACACCTCGCTGGTCACCTGGTGTCAGCGCTGACTCGGCAATTAGCACCGAGTAATTGATAGAGCAACATCAGGGAAGTAAAGCTACACCTGACGCCGTGACGAGAGCAGTTTTGCTTTACATTAACTTCCCTTGCAGCCCAAATCTTTCATTGACTTCTCCCTTTTACCCTGACACACAATGTGACCCCTTGCAGCCCAAATTCTGGCACTGGCCCCTCCAACTGCTCCAGGGCAGAAAGACCTCCCTGTATGGCAGCTTGGCTCCCAGGGCCACATGTACTGGAAGAAGGGAGTGTGTGGCCAGGGGGTGCTCCTACTGCAGGGTCCCTCGCTGCCAGCACACGGTTTTCTGCCTGCTTGGCTCCTGGCACTGTCTCCTCAGGAGGAGAGCTCCTTATTCCTTACACAAAGGGATTTCCCATTCCACTGGTGAGGAGAATATTTCCCATTTCCTCACTCTTGAATCTGCTGACAGAGTCTCTCGGTGAGTGATGGATATTGGAGATGATTTATAGTTCTTTGTTACACAAATGCCTCCACATTCTTCCCTGTCCTCTCACAGCAACCACTAGTCACTTTTCCCAGAGGAGAAGCAAGAGCCTCAGCCTAGGAACAGCTCAAAGGACATGGTATCATGTCTTTCTCCCACACTGGCTTTAATCGGCAACGGCTCGGGGACACCGAGGGAAGCGTCAGCGTTGCGGTGCTCTGCACCCACCCAGGTCTCCGCGTGGCTGCTTCCACCCCTCTGCTGGGAAGTCAAAAGGTTGGCAAAGAAAAAGCACTATAAATCAGGCAGATAGGGGCAGCGGGGAGGATGGGGTTTATACCATTTTTCATCTCAAAGTTTGTAATTAAAGTAGGGAACGATACAGGAGGAACAGCCATTGCCAGTACCTCTTAGGGCTCTCAGACTTTGGCAATTTAAACCTTTAGCCCTCAAGACTTTTAAGACATAAAATGGTTTTTGTAATGTTGCTGTTGCTTAATTGGATTTCTGTTTGTTTTACTTCAGGAACACCAGGAAATATATCTGCCTCATTTGATCTGATACAGAGTACGAGGAGTCTTACCTGTACTATTGGATCCCACTCTTTATCGGAATGAATAAATACATAATTTAAATAAATTCTGATCTTAATCTAGGAAAAGTTTCTTCAATCAAAAGATTGCCCTGAGCAGCTGAGCCAGTGGCTGGGTTGCTTCTGCCGTTGCCTCCAGCATTTCTCTCTTCAAGCACCGTTGTGAGGCCGGATGGTATCAGTGGAAATTAAGGATTAAACAAATGAATCGGGCACATTCCTGACTTATAAGTTAGGTGTCACTGGGACTGCCAACCAGCTTCAGGTCTTAAAATCAGGAGGGTAGGGCAGGATTGGGCCCAGAGTGTTTTTTTCAAGCAAAATGGGTTTGAATCAAACCAGGAGAGAACATTCCTCTGCTTCCACAGGGAAAGGCAGAGCCGCTTGTTGCCAATCACAAAAGGAATTCCCCATCAATCCACAAAGAGAATATAAAGCAAGGGATGATCCAGGCAGTGAAAATTGCTAATAAGCCCCAGTTTTACCTCTTCAGAAATATCTAGGGCCTAAGTTTACATCTCTAAGGGGCAGAGCGGAGCTGATAATCTCTATTTGCTGGCGTTGTGATGGATAGAAGAGAGGTCAGTCCTTTGAGACCAGCTAATGATATTGTAAATCACCAAACCCCAGACAAGTGCGAACAAAAACTTCCCACAAAAGCTTTTGTCCTCAGCTTCAGCCGAACCCGTCCTTACAAATAGCTGAAGCAGTCAGGAAATTAACTTGCTATCAAGAATACACAAAAGGACAAAATGCCGCCACCGGCCTATAAAGATGTAGAACAGTTTTATGGCTTATATACCGGATTCGATATTTCTGATTCATTTAGACCTCACCCAGATGATTTATTTAAAAAAGGAAACGGGCAACAAACACCAGGGAGCTGCAGTAATAGGGGTCTGGAAATGAGTGGCCGGGAGGGCCCCACAGCCACACCGCTCTCCTGGAGCACCCCCGAGGACTTCTCCCATCGGGGAGGCTTCTCGCGTAGCCCCCGGTGGCGCTTCTCCCGTCGGCGAGGCTTCTCCCGGTGTCCCACGGCCCGGTGCGGCCTACAGAGGAGGGCGAGCTGGCGGCGCCTAACGGCGCGGTTACCATGACAGCGCGGCGCAATCCCGGAAGTACTCCCTACTTCCGGGAGTAGGGGCAACGCGGGGAATGTTGGGATCTGGGAGGCAGCATGGAGGCGCAGGAGCTGTTTCGGCGCTTGGGTGCCGGTGCCCGCTTTGACGTGCGGCGTTTTGAGGGAGATGCGCGGCGATTCGGGGTGCGATGCCAACGGGGGGAGAGCCTGGGAAGGGTCTGGGTCCCATTCCTTCCACCACCCGGGTCCTTGGGTCCCGTCCCCTCAGTACGGCGGGACCTCGGGCCTACCTGCACCGCCGGTAGCAGCGTGGTCCCTGTTCCTGGATCCGGACAGGGCCGTCTCTGCCATTTCCCTGCTCTCTCCCGCAGGTGATGAAGGGCAGCGGCGGCAGCGTCTCGCTGGAGAGCCTCGACTTCTTTGGGAGCCAGGAGGGAACCCCCCTGGGGTCTGCCGAGGAGGGCTGGGGGCTGGCAGGGGCTGGCAAGGAGCAGCAGAAGGAGGACGGAGCAGGCGATAATGACGGAGAGGCAGGAGGGAAGAGAAAAAGAACCGGAGAAAGCAGCGATGGGAAAAGGAAAAAGAAAAAGACACGAGGTATTTATACATACGTGCATTTGTCACAGAATACCCTCATGTCCTGGTTCCAGCTGGGATAGATTTAATTTTATTTGTAGTAGCTGCTGTCTTTTGCGTTAAGTATGAGCATATTGTTACAATGCATATTGTTTTAGCTGTTGCTAAGCAATATTTACATGAGTTAAGAACTCTTCCAGCTTCCCACAGGAGCTGGGAGGGAGTGTATCCAGGACAAAGGAGTGTTCTGTACCATGGGTGTCAAGCTCACGTTATAAATGGGAGCTGGCTGCGGGGCAGGGATCTGCGGTCTCTGCTCGGGACAGGGTGGGATGGGCACTGGGCCGGGACTGGGTGTGCAGGCATGGGGATGCAGTTCCCATCCTTCTGGAGTCTTCATTCATTTTAGTGAGAACAGGAGGAAAAGGGTTTTGAGATGTCCTTTATTTTTTTTTATTTGATTTCACTAATTGTGAATTTTTCAAACTTCCAGGAGCAGCGCTGGAATTGTCAGAAAGTAATGGAATAAGGTGGATGTCCTCCCTGGAAGCAGCACTCGAGGATGCAAAAGAGAAGAAACCTACTGCTGAAAAGCTGGAACGCCTCAGAAGACAAAAGGTGGGATTCTGATGTGGCAACAGGTTACTGGGTTTCTGTGGGTGTTTCATCAGACAAATGTGGTTCGTTTATGGTCATAAAGGAGTTTCTTGTTTGCCTTGTAGATAAACCACTTCAGAAATCAACACAGGATCAGTGTCCAAGGAACAGATCTGCCTGACCCTATCGCCACATTCGAGCAACTTCAAAAGGAATACAAAATCCACCCTAAAATCCTGGAGAACATCCAGGCCGCTGGTTTCCGGGTCCCGACACCAATCCAGATGCAGGCTATTCCCGTCATGCTTCACGTATGTTTTCTGGTGTTTCCCGTGGTTACGGGGATCGTGGCCAGCTCTGTCAAGTGTCCTCTCTCCAGGGTCACGGCAGAGGTCAGCTGCATCAGAGTTCAAAACTCAGCCATTAAATATTCTCAGGCTGTGCTTTTTCTGATGTATTTTGGGTTAGTTTGTAGCATTACTACTTGCAGGGATGTGCTATTTTGTTTTCTTTTTTCTAGTAAAACATAACACCCTTCTTGCCTTTTTTCTTGCAGGGTCGGGAACTTCTAGCTTCAGCTCCTACTGGGTCTGGGAAAACCCTGGCATTTTCTATTCCTCTCTTAATACATCTGAAACAACCCAAGAACAAGGGCTTCAGAGCTGTGATTATCTCACCAACCCGAGAACTGGCTAGCCAGGTGTGTGTCGGGGGCAGACGGGTTGTTATATTGATGTACTTCAAAGTTCTCACTCTGAATCAGTAAAATAGCAGGTAGTAAATGTCTATTTTTTTCCCCTTTATTATCCTTAGATATCAGGAAAAAGCTTACTTAAATGTTTCTTTTAAGTCTCGCCTTCTGTGAAATAGCTACATTATCTAGCATCTCAATCGAATTTAACTAATTAGATTAGAGTCTCAGGGTTCTTTGATCAAGTTCTGAAACTGCTCGATGCCCAGGTGCTCTTGATACCTACCTTCACATTTGAGATGGCTACAAGAGATTGAACAGAAGTTCAATGAATAACTTCATCCTGAAGCTTTGTTATTAAACTGGAATAAACATTACGGCTTTGGGCAGAGTTCCATTTTTATTCCAATGGGAGAGAGTGCAGGGGGGAGCCACACCGGTAGAGTCAAGACACCGTCACACCTGGGAGAGCTGTCAAGTGAATAACACAGGTTAGAAAAGCTGCATTTTATTCTGCTGAGAAAAACCTAGACATCTTTCTCTTCAAGCTGAAATCGGGGTGGTGTTTGAAAGCGGTATCCTCAGGACTGTCTGCGGTTTTTCCCGTTAGAGAATCTAATCGGCTCAAGTTTGAAAATTTAATCTCTTTTTGCTGCCTTTTCAGACACATCGGGAGCTGGTGAAGTTGGCTGAGGGGACAGGCTTCAGAATACACATGATCCACAAGGCAGCGGAAGCAGCGAAGAAGTTTGGACCCACGTCTTCTAAGAAATTTGGTAATTATAAGAACCGAAGAGCTTCTGAAAACATAAGAGATGTCACTGGCCTTTCCCTTGCGGCCTGTGTGGCTTTAAAGAGATGGGTTAACAGCGCTCACGGTGTGCAGTCTGTTGCTGGACACTGCCCAAGTGGCTGGTGTGGGGGAGAGAGGAACTGGGCCCAGCAGTGGATCTGGTGAAACTGTACCTCTGACGACGGGAATTCGTGTTTCACGGGGCGCTGTTAGTCTCGTTGATTTTGTGTCTTTGTTTTTAATGGTTTACCCTTTTTTTGTTGGTTTTTTTTTTAATAGATATACTAGTCACTACTCCAAACAGACTCATTTATTTGCTGAAACAAGATCCTCCAGCAATAGACTTGACCAGGTACTGGGAGTCTTTACCAAATCTGCTTCCACTGTTACTTTTTGTGGCCGAAAAGCGCCTGCGCGTGTAGCCCTTGTGCCTGTGACTGTCTGTGAGAACTCCTGCCTTCTCCTGCCTACGGAGAAGCGACACTTTCTGACAAGCCAACCCCTCTCCCTTCCTAGCGTGGAGTGGCTGGTGGTGGATGAATCAGACAAGCTGTTTGAGGACGGGAAGTCGGGGTTCCGGGATCAGCTGGCTTCCATCTTCCTGGCGTGCACCTCCCACCTGGTGAGAAGAGCCTTGTTCAGCGCAACCTTTGCGCATGAGGTAGAGGAGTGGTGTAAGCTCAACCTGGACAGCGTCGTTCTGGTGTCCGTCGGAGCAAGGTCGGTGTGCAGTTGTGCTCTGACTCTCTTGCTTCTTTTTCTCTCTTTTGGTTTTTTTTTTTTCCTTTCCTGGGCAAATCATTTGCTCCTTTTGCATCGCCAGCCTGCTTGGCTGTGTGTCTGTGGACAGTCTCAGTGCTGCAGGTTGTTTGTCTCCAGCAAGAATTGCGTAGGCATAAGAGATCTGGCTCACATATGAACAAAGCATGAAGTTCTCCTTTACCTGTTACTTTATCATCAAATAAATATCCATCTTAGAAGTGTGTACTGGTGAATAAGCCTGTTGAGCGATATTTCTAATTCACCAGGTGATATTTTATGGGTTTTTCAGTGTTTATAAATATGTGAACTCAATATATCGAGCAATAGTTCTAATTCCCCGGGTGATATTTTATGGGTTTTGTAATATTTATAAACACATGAACTCACGCTTCTGTTGGACTTGTGGTTTCAGAAACTCTGCAGCGGAGACGGTGGAACAAGAGCTGTTGTTTGTTGGATCTGAGACAGGAAAACTAACAGCAATGAGAGAGCTCATTAAAAAGGTATTTTGCAGCGAGGGAGTACGTTGTGCTTTCTACTGACCTGAGCCGTGTGTTCTGTGAGACACTCACAATTTCCCAGGGCAAAGACTTCTCTGTGACACACGTTAAACCATTGTTCAAATCTGCTGCTCAAGAGGAAGAGTAAATACCCTGACTACAGGGTATTTACCCAGGTATCTGAGTGCGTTCCCTGTTCCTGGTTGTATAGTTGAGTCTGGCTCAGAAGCCAGTCTGTTTAATTTTACTTGGCAGTGGGAGTGGGTTCTTCACATTGGGTGGAAGAAAAAAATCTCTTGGTTCCTGTGGGTGATTAAGTTAGGAACCATTCCATGAAAGACAGTAGGGCTGAATTTCTTTAGTTCTGACTCCTAAAGATTTGGCTAGTCAGAAAAACAATCATCCTCTGAGATGTAAAATGTTGGGGCTGGTTAAGTCTCTTTAGCAGCTCAGGGTCTGTAATCAATAAAGGTAGGAAAAGGACTTGAACCTTAGAAAAACTTACTCTTTTGCAGGGTTTTGCTCCTCCAGTGCTTGTTTTTGTACAGTCTATTGAGAGGGCCAAAGAGCTTTTCCATGAACTTATTTATGAAGGCATCAATGTGGATGTCATCCATGCAGACAAAACTCAGCAACAGGTAGGAGGATAGAACTTCTTTCCCTAAATGCTTTACAACACTTGCTTTTATCTTTCTTTCTAATGTAACTTTAGGTACCTTTGACAGTAAATTACTGCAGGGTTTTGTTAAGAGGTTTTGGTTCATTCGTTATTATCATGAATAACGATATTATATCATAATCATTCAGGAAACAAGTTCACCTCCTTTCTCAAATTGCTATTTATACTGTTTCCAAGAACTTTTCTTTTTCTTTTCCTAGAGAGATAACGTGGTACACAGTTTCCGAGCTGGGAAGATCTGGGTGCTCATCTGCTCAGCCTTACTAGCTCGAGGGATCGACTTCAAAGGAGTGAATATGGTCATCAATTACGATTTGCCAACGAGCGCAGTGGAATACATCCACAGGATAGGTGAGTGCTCCTTCACAAATTGTGCCCTTTTTCTTCTTTCCTAGACCTTTAATGTAGGTGCTGTTGTGCACGAGCAGAAATCCTGCAACCAAGCCTCCTCTGCTGCTGCCACACTGGCTTCTACAGCCTTTGAGCCAGTTTATATCTGGGCTCAACTATCAGTAAAAGGGTGTTACTTTCTGTCAGTCTTCCATGAACTTTAAATACTTAAATGCTTCAGACATACCTGTGCTTTCACTGAATGGGAGTGATCTTCGGGGATGGGCTGCTGGGGGGTACACTTAGTATATGCACACGCATCGGGAGGCTGGGGCTGTGAAAAGGAATAGAATAAAAGGTGGTATTTAAAGTAAAATCTCCACTTATTGCAAAATTTGTGTTTGACAGGTCGTACTGGGAGAGCAGGGCACACAGGAAAAGCAGTCACTTTCTTCACAGAAGATGATAAACCTTTATTACGGAGGTAAATTAGAAACATAGCAAAAATGTGTTTTGTACAGTAGACTATATTTCTTGCTTTAAAAAATCCACAACAAAACAGCAACAATGAAACATCCAGTTTTTAGAGACTGCTGTTTCCCACAGAAGATGCTTCCCTCTTGTCCAAGCACTCGCTGCCAGAGTTAATCTCTTCCCTCCTCTCCTTCCCAGTATCGCCAATGTTATCCAGCGAGCTGGCTGTCCTGTGCCCGACTACATAAAACACCTTCCCAAACTGCAAAGGTACGTCCATTTGAATACCTTACTGGTTTTTCCCATTGTAAAGGCCTGCATGAGCAGTGCTGGGTGGGTTACAAAAGATCTAGTTGTTTGCAGTAGAATTGCAGTTCAGCTGCAAAAGGAATTTTAGACAGTTCTTTACCCAGACAAAAACGGAAACAAAAAGAACTCTTGACTTAGAGTTTTCCTGGAGTTAACTATTTTTCTATGAATTGCCCAAAATCTGCTTTAGACTCACTGGGCCCATGCTCATGAATTGGGCTTCTGATACATGAAAGAAACTCCTTTACTCTTTTGAGCTACTTCCAGAAATACTGGAGTAGGATCAATATTTTAATTAGTGCTTCTTTTCATGCTTTTTTGTAACTTCCAATAGTTTCTAAAACTAGAAATCCTTGTATATCTATGTTAGACACATATAGAATAAAGTCTGTTGGAATGTCTGGGGGATAACGTGGCTGAACAAATCTTGGAATAAACAACAGTGAAAATATATTCAGACCCATAAATCCCTAACAACTAGTAAAGGATTTAATTATCTGTTTTATTTACTTTTTATACTGGTTTTTGCCCTTTAAAGTAATCTAATCCTTTTTCACTACGTGTCGTTCTCAGCAAGCAAAAGAAGAAATTCATTAAGAAACCACTGGAAAGAGAATCCATTCGCACCACCCCTGCATGCTTCTTAAAAAAGGCCAAAAGAAAAACGTAAGTAGGTTTTTCTCCAGAGGAGGTAAGAGATGCCTTTTATCCAGAAAAGTCCCAGCACACTTCCTCTGAAGTATTTGGTTGGACCATCCAGTCATAACGATTTCAGTGATGGTGAAGTTTTAGTGTCAATATCTGCTCTGTACTTCAGCTTTTTTTATCTATATAATGTTCTGGTGTCTTGGTCTCCAGTGTGGTTTTGGTTTTGTTTTTATTCTTTTAGAAAAACTACAAAAGAAAATACTAAGGAAAAAAAGAAAGTTAAAGAAGATACAAATGGCAGTAAGCTACAGACTGTTCCAAAAAGCTGAACAGCAACAGGCTGCTGGTGAGCTGGGGCTGACACTGACCTCTCTGCTGAAGAACCGAAGAATGAAAATAGCAGCAAAGGGGGCAAAGTATTCTTATGGTTCCTTCTGGGTGGGGATGGATGTTTACATGCAAGAAAGTCTCTGCTGAAATAATCAGTAATGGGGGTCCTGGAATGCTTCTTATAGAAGCTGAAGAGTGTGCTCTTGCAGTCGATGCCTTGTGTTTCTGAACAGTAGTTCAAAAATAGCATCCATTTGTGTTACTGTCACATGGTTTTCTGTTACTCCTTGGAAATCCTGTCAGTTCTGTGTTCAGATCACGCTTAATTTGTTTGTCAGAGTTCTGGAAGATTCAGTGGCAGAAAACACACAAACATTACTGTTAGGCTTGACTTCCCTGGACACACTGAAAGAAAACCACAAACCTGCTCGCATTTTATGTCCTACTTTTTTGATTCTATTAAATAACTTTTAACTGGTCCTTTTAGATGTCTGTAAACTCTAGAATTTTGTATCGTTTTGTATTTGAGCCTTAAAGCACAATAAACAAGGCCAGTTTAACCCGTTGCCCATAAGTGCCAGACTCCATGTATTTTATATCTCCTCATCTGCTAAATTGTGCTCTCACTCCAGTAACACAGGAACGGCTTCTCCTTTGCAACTCTAATCCTTCTTTAAGCAAGTGTTCCTCTACAGCATGGTCTTGCTTAGTTATATTTAATCCAGTTTGGAAATGGATGCTGGGTCTGTGTAACAAATTTGCAGGAGAGCACTGTTAATTGCTGTGAGATCTTGTGAGAAACCTGTGACGACTTCACTCATTCTTGAGCTAAACTGAAACTGGGATGTTCTTCCTTTGCAGAATTGCAGCTTATATTTGGGTTATATAGGAAATAATGTCTTGATTTTGATATTTGTGCACAAATGTGGCTGTATATTTTAATAAAAATGCAGTCATATTCCTGTAAATACCAGGTTGCCTCTGCAAGATGTTGATAGCAGATACTGCCCTGGGCTGAAAGAGGGTGCCCCAGTTTTCTTTCTGAGGGACTTTAGTTTTAAAACGAGAGCTCGTATTTCATTTTGCGCTTTCCCTCATCCTGGGTTTGGTTTTAATGTGGTTTCTGATACCAAGCAGTAGCTTATTGAGAAGTTTAAGCAGTGCTTTTCTCGGGATTCACTCCCCCGTAAGCTGGAAAGCCATCGTGTTGAACACAGTCTTTGTCAGAGGATACGGAACATCTTCAGAACTTCCATGCTTTGTGGTGTTTTATAGCATGGGGTGGCTGGACTTTTGAGAGGTGCTGCTTCTGCACAATTCCATGACCACCTAGTACAGCCTCCACCTCCACCTCCAGTACACACCTCAGCCAGAGTGCTTATTTTACAACACTGCTGAGGTTTGGGGCTTTATTTTTGAGGTATTCTTGGTTACCGTGTAACAAAGGACTATTTCCAGTGCTCTCGGCCCAGGGCCCGGTTGAGAAGCCGCTGAGGGTTGAGGTTGAGGCGGCCGCTGAGGAGCTGGGGCGGCCGCTGAGGGGCTGAGGCGGCCGCTGAGGGGCTGGGGCGACGGCTGAGGGGCTGGAGCTGCCGCTGCGCTTCAGACCAGTCCGGGGGCGCCGC
>VZTM01009218.1:1409376-1467021 GCA_013400555.1 Jacana jacana | reverse complement strand
AGGCCACAGGCGGAGTACTGGGTGGGGTGTGGGGGTGCTGGGTGGGGTGCGGGGGTCCTGGGTGGGATGATGGGGTGTCCCAGGCAGGCTGTGGGGCACACAGCCGTGGTGGCTTTGTGGTTTGCTGGGATGCAATTGCCTCTGGGGAGCCCACTTTATCCCCCAGCTCGCCTGGGCTCGGGCACTTGTAGCCCACTTGCCATCAGGCTCAGCAGCCGCAATCTGAGATACTGGGGCGAGAAAGGATTTTGGGGTTTCGCCAGCCCTGCTTGGGTGCCGCCGGTTTCGGCAGCGATAAATGTTGCTTATCACCCCCGGGCAGGTTTGCGGCTGCTGCTGTGGGGAGTTTTCTTTCTTCTCCATTCCACACAGGGCACTTGAGTAGAGAGAGGGGGCTGAGGAACGGTGTCAGGAGAAGAGAAACAGTAAATGGGATGTGTGAACAAGTCGTTGTGGTTTTGGAAAGGCTAGGAAACGGGATTTTGCAACCTTTCAAGACTTAGTAATTCTTTTTTTTTTTTTTTTAATTTAGGCTCTTGCATGCTGTTTATCTGTTGCCCTACTTCTAGGGAGGCTGGGTAAATTCTGCATTTGACAAAGGGAATTTAAAACTCTGGGTTGTTGTCTTGAATATTTGAAGCCTCGAGTTTTGTCGGTGTTAAAGGGAGCGTGAGAATGTGGGGAGTTGGCACCGGGGTGACATTCACCCATGGAGCTGGGGTGTCCCCGGCAGCTCTCGGGGCCAGGTCACTGCTCTGCACTGGGGAAAGGCATCCCAGGGGTCTGGAATCCTTGGGAAGCGAAAAGCAGAAGCGTCTAGATCTGCCTGTGCAAGCTGTGGAAGGGTGGGAGGTCACCTTTGTGTTTCCCTACCCATATAAATCTGAAAGAGTTCTTATGAGGGGCTGGATCAACACTCTAACCTCTTAGAGCAGCGCTGCCTGCTCAGCAATTTAACGGGAAAGTAACAAAAATGTCATCAGTAAACTAGAGGTTTTGAAAACTAGAAGTATTTAAAAGTCATTGTTTCCCATTGTTAGTATTTTGCTTTCTTTGACTTGAGAGTTTCTTCAGACTTGAGAATGAAGGCTGAAGGTAGAGGAAAAATTCTCTCCTCTGGGTCTGTGTTGGTTCTTTGCCTCGCTTCACTTTTGTTTTTTTGGTGGATTTCTGCTGTTCACAAATACTGTGACAGTTTATGTTGTGTTGAGGGAGCCGTACTCAGTGGGAATTAAGGGGTTTAAAAATCCACTTGTCGATAGGAAAGTGTTAAGTGTAGTTTGGAGCTTTGATAGTGAAGGCTGAACACAGAGGAGTTGCTTCTCCCCACACTCCTGCCTTTCAGCTGAAGCTGTTGGGTGGTCTGCTCAGAGGTGGTTTCTTTGAAGCTCCCTATTTAAAATACTTATCTGATAGGAATTTACAGATTTATATTACTGCTTTAAGAGCTCTATTGCAGGGTAATTGCATCATTTTCCTTATTTTGTGCTTTGTAGCACACGTATTACCCTTTCTTACTGTGTAACCCAAAGCATTAAAGCGGGTTGTGGGAACCCGGGAGGTAAAGCGCGTCTGCTGTCGGGAATAGCAGAAATGTCTGCGGGTGCATTTAAATCCCTTGGGGAAATAAAAAGGAGAAAGAAACTACATTAAAATAGGATGCTTTGTAGTAATAAACAAGTCTGTCTATTTTAAACATCTGGGTCGTAAGGGTTTCCGTTGGCTAGAAGGTGTGTTTGGTCACTGTAGAGCACGCAGTCAGCTCCTATAAATGTTCTTTTAGCCCCCAGGTAGAGTACTCCTTCATTTATTACACCTGTTTTTTTAATTAATTTTTTTTTGTTTAATGTTCTGCTGTTTAAATTCTGTCAGTGTTGTTATTTTGAGATAACTGGAATGAAGAAGTTTTAACAGAAAGCTACTTCTGACGTGGCTCCTGTCGCTCCGTAGTGTGATGGTTTTCTGTACCGCTTCGCTTGCTGTAAGAATGACTGTGCCTAGCTGGCTTTCTCGGCGATGGGAATTTAACTAGGTCCTTTGCCTCTCCAAAAAGTAGTTTAGAAATGAAGTTCCTGTTGCTTGACTAAGTAAGTTGATGGGGTTTATGTACGTGCATGTGTGGCTGATGCTGGGAGCGAGGTGCGTGATGGATCCACGCCGCACCTACAGAGTGCTGTCCCGCAGGAGCTCGCTGGGCTACTTTTAACTAGCTCTTTTTCTTCCAGTGCCCTCTAATTAGCTGTAGGGGGGGTTTTTTGTTGATTTTTTTTTTTTTTTTTTAACAGAGACTTATAAATAAATCAGGAGCTCTGTGGAAAAGGATAAATATTTAATAGTCTGGCCTTTATTTGCCTCCAACAAGCAGTGGTACCTTGCTATGCTTCTTCAGTTTACATTACATTTGCTGATTTGGAAGGATTCTTGTTGACCACATTACCCAATAAGAAGGGAAAACATGAAGCTACAAACACTTTTCTGAACTTGGGAAGTTTTAAAAAATAACTTTCAACATTTCATAATTTGACAAAACTAAGAGCGGTGTATTTTGATGGTAGAAGTTCTACACATGTGAAATTATGCATGTTTCAACAGTGTATATATATATCTGAGGAGCACTCTGTACTGACAGCCTCGTGGGCAAGTATTTCCATAGGTGAAACCAAATGCAGCCAAAATCCAGTTAATTCACTGGGCTTCAGCCATTGAGTAGAAAAAATAGCTTTTCTGACCAGAGTTGTGTTGTGAGTCCCTCTGTGATTTTCAGTCAGCTGCTTGTTTTCATGATGTTAATATTTATATGCCAACAAGTGGATTACAAATGACTGAGTTGAACAGCCCTTGAACTGAATCCAATCCAGAGAAGCCCAGTACTTGGTTTCCCATGAGGCAGTGATCATCTGCACGGTGCTTTGAAGAGAGACACCAAAACTTGTGGTGGCTGAGGATGGTAAGACCTGGACCTGTTGGAAAGCATGGGTGTGTGTTAGTTGTGGAAGGAGAAATTAGCACATAGTGGTCAGGGCAGAAGAAGAAGCTTCAGTATTAAGAATATTGTGAGTTAGAGGATGAAATGAAGAATAATATGGGTTGTCTTGGTGACCGTGTAACCTGCTGTCTGTATAGTGGGTAGGTGCAATTTGCTCCTGGATAAATGCATAATTTAAATTCCTTTTTTTATCTTAGTACTCACGTTACACAGCTCTTTTATATTTATAAACCAGGTTGCCTTTCGGAACTTCCTGCAGGTTTTGCAAAACTGTCTACAGTCATTTATGGCAGCGTTTTCCTCTTATGCAGTTTCTTTTATATCTACTTTTGTGCTGAGGATTATTGAACATCCATAAGTGTGTTTCTCTTTCATGGTACTTTGATGTAAGAGCTGCCTGGGACGCTGAGTGTTTGGTAAATTACTGCTGACGTGGGTTTCTGAGAGTCGTTTGCAACTGAGACTTTTAAACGAGGTCCTTTTTCGCCGTTTGGCAGCACAGCACGTGGTTCTTTTTGAAAGCGAAGGCCAGCAATTTCCATTCCCATTTCAGTTGGAATTTTATCAGCCCTTCCTCCAGATGCGCTTGGCCCTTGATAATTAAATGAATATTTTTTTTCCAAGGCACTATTTCTCTTGTAATTAGATGTAATTGAGAAAATAGAAAGCCCGTTATTTCGGTATACTCAGTGCTTTGAAGAGGACAAAAGCACAGAAGTGGTGGGGTTTTCATGGATAGTTTGTTTCTCTGCAGAAAACTGCTAGTAATCCGCTGACAACTATTGTCTGGTGCAGTTAATGGTCTTGCTGAATCAGGTACTTCCACCAGGAAATGCTTATTCATTCTGCGGTGCTTGAAGGCCCAGCCTACACTAACAAACTGACCTGTTACCAACCTGCGTAGGTGCCGAAACTCCTGTGGGGGATGTCGATGAGTCAAAGCCATTTTAGTAATGCTGTGGAGGATAACATCTATTTCTTCCTGGCTTTACAGCCTGGGACAGCGCGGGTGGGACCCTCCGGTGCTTTGGGGGATCCCTGGGAGGGGTGGCCTTCCTGCTGCGGTGGGCTTGGGTTGGGTGAGACCTGCAGGTTTGTTGATTTGCGCTGACTAGAAGCTGGGAGGCTTTGGGTGGTGATGCTGATGTGCAAATCGAGGTAGCTTTTCCAGTCATTTATATTTGCACTAAAACAATTAACTTTTCATGTATTCTTGTTTTCCTCCCGCAGCTTCATGTTTCCCGTTGCAGGTGGTTTAGGCCCCCCTCAAGGTATGTACCAACTTCACATTTTGAGTATGAAGTCCTTTATTTAGATCCATTAAACAACTTAAAATAGTTCTGCGCTGATGCTCAGAAACATGATTATTAATTGAACTCCATAGCTGTTTTCCCCCCTGCACTCAGTACTGGTAAGCTGACTCTCACAACTCCATTTATAAAACTTTCTCTGCATTGCTGAAGAAGCAGCGTTACCAGAACACTAGATTAAAGATCTAGGAAAACTACATCTCCATTTTCAGCCTGGATTTGCCTTTAAGATTTTTGTGTTATTTTGTGTGTGGTATTTAACCTCTTTATGCTTCACCTACCAGCTGTGTATACCCATATTGTGTGGGTGTTGCAAGACCTGGTAAATATTTACAAAGCACAGCAAGACCCTGGGACAAGAGTCACAACCTGTGTGGAAAGTATTAATACAATAGGACAGCCTCAGCCTTAAATTACCTTTGTTCTCATTCCTGTTGCAGTGCTGATTTAATTAATGGAAAATGCAGAGAGAACTTGCAGTGAAAAAGGAGAGTTTTCTTATAAAAAGCTCAGGGTTTGGTTTATGGGTTATTCCCGGGTGTGGCCTGGCGTCCCTCCTGGAGTGGTTTTGCCTGCGATTGTTCAGTTATCATAGAATCATAGAGGTTGGAAGAGACCCTTGGGATCATCAAGTCCAACCATCAGCCCTACTCTACAAGTTCTCCCCTACACCAGATCCCTCAACACCACATCCAATCTACTCTGAAACACAGTCAGGGATGGGGACTCCACCACCTCCCTGGGCAGCTGATTCCACTGACTGACCACTCTCTCTGGGAAAAACTTTTTCCTCATGTCCAGCCTAACCCTACCCTGCTGCAGCTTGCAGCCATTCCCTCTCCTTCTATCGCTCATTGCCCGTGAGAAGAGACCAGCACCAACCTCTCTGCGATGCCCTTTCAGGCAGCTGTAGAGAGTGATGCGCAGTTACCATCATCTCACGGTGTTCCGGCAGCAGATGTGTGTTAGTGTGTGTCTCCCAAGACAGTAAAATATCGATATGAAAATACTGAAACATAATCCACTTGGCTTTATTCAGTAAATTAATACATACCAGCTTTCTTTGTGCTATTTTGCTGAACTTCAGCTTTTACTGACAAACACTGCGACCGTTCTAATAAATTTAGTGGGTTAATTAACCCACAGACAGGTTATCCAGCCAGACGGGAGTGTGAAATGACGAGTTTAGTTCCTCAGACTTACTGTCCAAAGCTGCCAGTTAGTGTGAGTTTTCCCTTTCGAGAGAAACGGGCCATTATCAGTAGCAGTCAATGCGGTTAATTAAAGCTTGTTAATTGGAAATGACCCTTTCAGAAATCATATGGAAGAAACCCACAGAGAATCCTTAGGATGGTGGGAGAATTCATCAGCTTAGTTAATGGGAAAATCCCATAATGTTCCCTCCCTTAGACTGACCAGTAGCTAAACTAAGGAAATTCTGTGGCTGTCCACAGTGTAGAATATTCTTTTACTTTGTAAATACTCCAGCAAGACTGAGGTTTTTGCCTTTCCTTTGCTCATTTAGTAACAAAACAAAGAAAGGTTTTAACACTAATTGGGAGCTTACCTTGTTTAATGTTTCATTGCAGGGATGATTCCTATGCAACAGCAAGGATTTCCAATGGTTCCTGTCATGCAGTCCAATATGCCTGGCATGATGGGAATGAATTACGGCTCTCAGATGCCTCCTGGACCCATGGCGATGCAGGTGCGTGGCAATTAAACTTGGATTTAAGGGAGATACTTTGGTGCTTGTCTGAAAGGTGACAGTTGATGTCATAGTCCTTTCATCTGCAGTGGACTGAGAGGGTGGAAGTTGGCAAGAAATTAAGGTGTGGGCATTAGTCCATAGTGGGACATCATATTTTATAGTGTTCTCTTTGAAGATATTTCTGATAATTTAAAGAATTCTCCAGGTTTCATGGGGATTTGGATAGAGACAGCGGGGGAGTTTGGCACACATTACTCACTGGTGTAGGGTAGAGAGAAAGGGGAGTGTAGTGCAAGGACACTACTTGTAATATTTAACATAACGTGGACATTATAACCCTCTCAGATATATCAGAATCTGAACTTCCCCTATACCTTTTACAACACCAGAGTGTGGTAAGAGGAGCGTGGTCTCTGAGCAGGAAACAAAAGCAACAGCAAGATGTTGAAAAGCTACCAGATACCACCTACTCCAAAGTGTGGTTAGTGATAGTGCTGAATTGTTAAGTAACTATAATTCAAAACTCCCACAACATACCTCTTCTGTTCTTCTTAATTTTCCTTCCTACCTTTTCTCTTGCTTTGGTTTTATGTACTCAACGATACGGTGATGTATTGTGTAGTATTTTAAATGAGACCTTTATAAGCTGATAAGAAGTGACTGTATACACAGTCTGATTGATCATGACCAATTATCCCTTTGTAACTCAAACGCTGGAGTTAATAGAATTAAGTTTCCCGAGTGTAGGTGGCCATTCATAAACTTTCTTTTTAAATACCTTGTTCTGGGGAGCAAGGAGCCCCTCAAATGTGCTGTATTGTTTCACGTGGCCAGTTTTCCCATTTGTCCTACTTCCTGTGTTTCAGTCTCGTTATTTTTTCTTGCTAAAAGTAACTTTAACTCTGCTGCTGCCAGTTGAGGAATAAGAATGAAATATGAGGAGCTAATTATGTTTTCTGTCTTTTAATCTTTTGTTTTCTATTTAGCACCATATGTGCTTACGAACAAATTTGCACTTTGCTGAGATTCAGTGTTTTGGCATGGCTTAGTTGCTAAATTGCTATGTGAAAAATTGAATTTATTGTATCTTCCCTTCCCTCCCCCACCTCGAATTTATTGGATTAATTTTGTAAAATTTATAGTAGGAGATGTTTTTATGACAGCTGGTCTAAAAATAGTAAACAGCCTTTGTTCTTCCTACGTGTTCTGATATCAAATACAAAATGAATGGTAAGAAAAGTAAATTATTTTCTGGTCCCTTCCATATCAGGCAAGCTTTGCTGCTCTGACTGTACCAGAATTTATTTCTCAGCAAATGTTTCTGCTATAGAGGCAGTTTATTCATCCAAGTCTCCTCCTGGCTGCTGTTGTGTGCTGTCTCCCTCCCTTGCCCCCTGGATAAGCTCTGTAAAATGACTAGAGCACATTTTGCCAGCCTCCATTGTTGGTTGGGAGCGTGCACCTCCAGCAGGGGATTTGAAAGTATTATGCAACCACTTAGAATAGGAAATAAAACCCCCAAGAAAACCCCAGAGCACGGTACCGAACCACGTGTAGCGCTGCAGGGTGCCTGTAGCCTTCCTCCTCTTGAGCTAGGCTGTTGGGATTTGAAATCTTGATGGGTTTTGTGCGTTAGACCAGGAGATCACCCTGCCTTCTGAAATCCTTCCAGAATCTCAGCTGGGTCTGGAGAGGGAAGAGTGCCATCTACTGAATGACCAGTGCTCAGACACTGCTCATCCCGCTAATATTTAACGCTGCTAATTTTACCAGACACACCTGCTTCACAGTTTGGCACGGTGTAATTGCCAGTGGTTTGCCTTTTTCTGTGGAAAAAACCCCATAAATAATTAAAATAATAATAATAAAAAAAGTTGTATCCTTTTTTGTTGTTGTTGTAGGGTGGCATGCCTTTAGGACCGATGCCAGCGACTGGAATGCCTTACATGGGCCAGGCCTCCTTCTTGGGAATGCGTCCAGCAGCCCCGCAGTACACCCCTGACATGCAGAAGCAGTTTGCAGAGGAACAGCAGTAAGTGATGCTTCACCAACTCTTGAGAAATTCTTCTTTTTTAAGAGGGAAATGTAGTCTGGAGGGGTGGTCCACGCAGTAAAACACAGTTAGTACTGGCTGTTGTACAGCTCTGAGGAGGAGTAGAAGTGTGTGCACCAAACCATTTGAACTTGAGACATAAGAAATGGAAAAATCAAGCAGAAACTTGCTATGAAAATTGTAATGAAAAATAATTTTTAGAACTTTTAAAAACTATTTTGCTTCAGGAAGAGGTTTGAGCATCAGCAGAAATTCTTAGAAGAAGAAAGAAAACGGCGCCAGTTTGAAGAGCAGAAACAAAAGCTGAGACTCCTAAGCAGTGTGAAACCTAAGGTATGTCCTGAATAGTAAGTAGGGTGTTTGTTTATTCAGGTTTGGTCTTTTTGAATGGTTTTTAATGGGATAGTCTCTTTCAACAAGCAAATAACCAGGGAATTTACATGAGACATCAGATTACATCTTGAAAAGCATCTGGAATAGTCAATCCCTTACCCACTCTTGGTGTACTGTAAACAAAGTCTGGTGTTGAAAATGAAATCAGCTTCTGAAAAAGAAACCAACCTGGTGTCTAACATTTGGGAACAGACTGAGTTTCTGGAATGGAGAATGTTTGGTGCCTTGTTTGTTAACTTTATCCAAAGTTTTGGACACTTTGCAATGAGCTCAAAGGCTCTTATCTGCAAGAATAGAAACAGCTGAGTATGGTTCCTGTGCATAAAGCTGTGCCTAAAGATGAGAAACACTGTTATGGTGTAGTCTGAAAAGAAATGCTTTCTAAATGGGGGAGATACTGTTGATGTGGTTGGGGAATGCACTGCTGGAGAAAGAAGGGTTTGATCTAAGAGCAGGCCTTTCTGATCTCCGTGCTGAAGGCGAGTGGGTATTGAAGGAAAATTGAGATGTCCTGTGAATTTTTCCAAATGTGTTCTGTGCTGTTTCAGACAGGTGAAAAAAGCAGGGATGATGCTTTGGAAGCCATTAAAGGAAATTTAGATGGTTTTTCTAGAGATGCTAAAATGCACCCAACACCAGCCTCACATCCCAAAAAGCCAGGTTTGTTATTTTTCTCCTCTTCTAAATGAAAATAGAACTCTAATGTTTGAAATCCTCAGCAGGTGCAACTAATTCCAAGAAGTGTTTTTTATTTGGTGGAACGAAGCGAGTGGATTAAATGTTTTGTAAAATAAAGGGTCAGGTTATGAGAGTGAGGTACTGGGTGTCAGCTTTCGTTGGAAGACTAGGAATCTGTCAAGGAAAGCTTCACGCGCTGTGCTTGGTGTGGAATACGGACATCGATAACGCGTTTGTTCTCTTTCGGTCAAGGCACCAATTAATGTTTTGCAGAGCGCTTTTGAAGCCAAGGAGTGCTAAGAATGATCAAAATGTAACGTGTACTGTGAGAGCTGACTTGGCTGCTGTTGTCTGGGCATGGTCAAACCGGAGCCATCTCTATTCTCAGTAATTACTGTACTTGTAACCGTTACTACTAAAGGTTTCCTGTGGGTTGTAGTATAGTTTGTTCTGTCAAGAACAAACAGAGATATAAGAGAGCTTATCTGCGCAGGTTTCTCCCTGTATACAATGTTCATCTCTGCTGTGGGTTTGCTCTTTGATGCTTTTGAAGTTACAGGTGGTTTCTGCAAATTTTCTGTTAGATTTGCACATTCTAAGTCATTTCTGTTAAAACAGATAACTATGCAAGGGGTCAAACAGCAGGTTGCCTAAATAAGTACATGTTTCTTATGACATATTATTGAGCTTTTGAGGGTAAAACACTCCACTGAGGGAGACTGTCTTCCCTCTGCACACCCTCTTTGTGTCCTGTTTGAAATGGGACTTCTTGATTTGTTTTGACCCAGTCTGTTTAAAACAAACAGAATACTTCCACAGCCAGTGGTAGGAATCCGGTTTCAAATTGTTTACATCATAAACACCTGGGAGAGAAGATGCCTGGTTGGAACTGGCTGCTCAGTTTTATCTTGTGTGTGTGTGTTTGCTGACAAGAACAACTCTTCCCATCCCTGCCAAATAATGCCTCCACCGCTGTTTCCCCTCGCCCCTTTGCTATGGACACCTAGTATTTGCTGCTTTTCCTGCCTTTCCACCCATGAACCTTTTTCCTCATCACTTTGCATTGTGTGTTCATTCCATTTTACAGATCATCCCACATCATCCCATTCTGCTGTATCTGTTTCCCACTCTGCTTTTCTCGATGATGAAGAGTTTAGTGACTTTATACAAGGGCCTGTTGAAATCCCCAAACTGGTGCCTCAACCCACCTCTCAGCCTTTTCAGCCTTTCCATTCTGCTACCGAGGCTGGGCAACTGCTTTCCGAAAAGGCTGTGGTCCAGCCTCTCCCTCCAGCCCAGAGTCCAGTGTTACCCATCCTGCATGGTACAACTGGGCAGGTTCCTTGTTTTCCTACCTCTGCATCTTCACCCAGTGTCCATAAAACAGGTAACTCTCAAGTATCATTTTTTCCATATCACCTTCTGTCATAGAGCTACAGAGTCATTAGTTAATTTGTTGGCTTTAGGTTTGTGGGTTTTTTACAGTCTGGCTGAAAGAAGTAATATATAGGCAATTAAGTAGAAATTTGCTGATCCATGGGCAAAGATGACTCGAATATTCCTTCCCTTAGAACTGCACGGCAAAAGCAAGTCACATATGGATCCAATGTACCTCTGACTGACCTTAAGTGAACTAATTCTTGTGTCCTAGCAGTTTTTTTAAGTCTGTGTAGTAGAGAACGACACAGTTGAGATGATGGTATAGAAAATAACTATTATGCTAATGTGGAGCACCCATGTACTTCCTCTCTTGGAGCCTAAAAGGGTGTTGGTGAGATTAACACAAATAATTTTGCAGGTGTAAGCAGATATTGGACAGTTCTGCTACTGATGCCTAGAAGCAACGAGTAATCCTAATACAGAAAATAATTTAATGTATTTCTTCTGCTTGTTGCTTTTTGTTTGTTGGGTTCGTGGTGATAATGCATGGTAAGTAAAGGGCAGGTTCAGGCTATAGATGGGTTTGAACAGGGTGGTGCTGTTGGTCTGAGCTGGGACGGATACTCATCTCCATAGCGCAGTGGTGGCACCAATAATACCTTTGCAATTCCACCCTTTCAAAGGGATCTGGGTGGTTAATAACAAAATACCAATACTTCCTCCTGCTGTTCATTCAGGCTCTTCCCTGGAGGAGAAAATCTTAGATAATGGCTCAAATGAATCTGAACAAGAGCAAACCAAACTTAAACCATCCGAAGTTGGGCACAAAGCCTCAGCTGCAAGCCAAGCTCACCCCAGTCTAACCATCAGGGACTGGGATGTTGTAGGTGGACATGAAAGTGGTGTCACTGCTGCAGAGGTGCACAAGGCTTCAGAACAAAACATAGCAGTTGAAGAGTGTGGTGAGCAAATGCAACATTTGACAGAATTTAAATCTAATAAGCTGCTTGAACGCTAACACTCTGTACACTAATTCTAAAGCCAACCCTGCATCATTTTGCTCTGAACGCCTGCTTGAGTGATGTGTCGGTGCCTCCTGCTCCTTGCTAAAAGTGTAACAGCTATGATTTTGCTCTGAACTTTTCCCACATGAATTTACTACTGTAATCACTTTTAACATGTTTGCCTAATCAGGTCTGCTGTTTTAAAATGTTCTCTCCTTTTGCTTGGGGAGCAAAAGAGACATGCTGGAAACTATTACTAAAGATGAGCAGCGGTGGGTTTTCATCTTTTAACTTGGACGGGATAACATCTTCTTTGGTTAAAACTTTTAACTAGTTAATACTTATTTCCCAGACAATTTGCCACTCATATGGGTTATGTCAAACTATCTATGTGTTGGGGATCAAGAGTTCAAAAGCTGGGCTAGATGAAAACATTAAGCAAGCTTTAGTTCCAATTTGGATTTCATTAACGCTGGCTGTTGACTCTTTGGTTTTGGTTTATTCCCATCAAGAGAGATGCAAGGGCTCTGGTGTACCTTGGTTCGTTCTCTGATGTTGCACTCCAGGGTTACATCAAACGTAGGCTCCACTTGTAGTCAAGTGTGATACAAATACATGGAGTCCTTCGTGTAATTTCACTTTGGGGCTGGGTGAGAGGAGATGGAGAAGGGGGGAAAAAGCTCCTGGTCTGTAGATAATTGAATTGGGCACTTTCTCAAGCAGTTATTTCTTTCCTAGAAGTACCATAACTTTTTATTATTAAACTCATGGTAGTGGTTCTCATGGTAGGTATGGATTGATTTATTCTGCAAGTAGCCCAAAGAGTGGGCTGCTTTAATCTCCCCATAGTGGATGTGGAGATTAAATTTGCTGTGGCACAGAACTACTGCTAGGAAGCTTTAACAGACAAAGAGACTTGAGCTTCTGTACCCCTAGAAATGAAGAGGGAGGCAAGTAAGGAGCTCCTTATTTCATTATGTATATAATTACCTTCTTGCTGTTGCTGCCAAATCATTCTAGCTATGGTGGGATACATATTCCTGCAGTAGCTCTTTTCCCTCTGAGCACAGTGACTCCAATCTGAAGTCTTTGCCTGAAATGCTAATTGGTACTGACCAACTGATCTACTGTCTAAGATGGTTATATCCTAATACAACTGTCTGTCTTTTTCTTCCTGAATGGAATACCTTTAGGAGTTGGAGTATTCCCTTCACAGGACCCAATTCAGCAAATGATGCCTCCTTGGATTTACAACGATAGCTTGGTTCCAGGTAAAGCAGAAAGTGGGCGGTGTAAGGTGTGACTGTACCTCTGCTTACATTGCCCTTTATTGATCCCAGTATTATTTGGTCATCAAATGAATCAGTGTTTATGGTGGCTTTATCTATATTTGAAGAAGGAAGGATTTTATTCAGGCATGTTAAATGTTTAATCTAGAATTTGTTATGACAGAAGATTATGCTAGTAGTGGTTGATAACGCTGTTTTCATGCCTAGTCTGGGTTTTGGCATGTCTTGTAATTAAGCAGGCTCATTTCTTAAGGGTATTTATCTTATATGTGCACATAAGATAGTAAATAGAAAATGCTGTTATAAATATTGGTTACACAGAGTTTTAAATATATAAGGCTGTTTTAACTATATTTTTATAAGTATTATCCTGAAGCTTCATTACCAAAACATCTTGAAGTAGAGCACTAACTGTGTTTTTAATAAAATACTTCTTTGCTTGTTTTAAACTTGGCTGTAAAGACCATCTGATAGCACATTTAGATGAAAGACAATAAGTACAACGCCAGAACACTGTTGCCTTACCCTACACTTCGAGTGGAACTAGTTGAGTTTGAGACAAAATAGAAAAGTGATCTCGAATTCACTTGAAAGCAGCAGTGGCCACTGCCTGATACTGACTCCCTCTTAACAGAGCTGTATAAGAAGATTTTAGAAACGACTTTGACCCCTACTGGAATAGATACAGCTAAACTCTACCCCATACTGATGTCGTCTGGATTGCCCAGAGAGACTCTTGGGCAAATATGGGCATTAGCCAACCGCACCACCCCTGGGAAGCTCACCAAAGAAGAGCTCTACGCTGTCCTGGCGATGATAGCAGTAACTCAGGTACGACAGGCACTTTGGAGATGACTGCAAAAAGGCAGTTAGCTTCACTAACCTGCCACGGTTGCGTGTTGGCACGAGGGCTGGGACACCACACCTCTGGTAAAATGCCACTTCTGTTGTACTCCAGAGAGGAAACTCCCCTTGTCACTTCAGTGGGATTATAATTTCATCCTGCAGTTACATTTCAGTTACTCCTTTCTTTGGTGTCAGTTGCAGGTAGTGCTTGGCTGTACCTGTCGAACACGGGTGTATGCATTTCTAGTGGAAAATACTGGCTGATTCTTTTCAGTTGTATCCATGTCTGTTTTCCTCAAACTATTATGGTCTCTGTATCCTTTAGTCTGCAAATAGCTAGAATTGCTGCCTCTCTCCTGAAGCAGTGGAGTCTTAATTTTAGGCTTCCATTAATTGTCAGCGTAGTGTCACCTCTTAGCAGTTACTTTCTAAATACCAGCCCTGTATGAAAACTAAGGTACCTGGAGCAGTGAGGATTGCAGCTGAGTTACTTTGTGGGAGCATTGTGTAGGAAAGATAAAGCACCCACGAGGTTCAGCATAGCTGTTACCAGTGCTTACTAGATTGCTTTACTGAAAAAACAAACAAGAATGTTGTCAGGATGTGTCTGCCCAGCCAGGCAGGTGTCGTTCCCCTCTGTAACTCCAGCAGTCGGGGGGTTGAATACCATTCACTTACACAGGCTCTGGGTGGCAGGAGTTGCTTTGGAAGGTTTACTTGAAGCTTGGCCACAACCTTGCTCTTTCATGACATTGATAGTACAAGCTAGAAACTGGAATTGAGAATGCAGCGTGCCGTTTTGTTGACATTTATATGGTTCTCTGTGCTTTTCTGTCCCTGCAGAGAGGAATACCTGCAGTGAGTCCTGACGTGCTAAACCAGTTTCCAGCGGCCCCTGTGCCTACTTTAACTGGTTTCCCAATGCCGCTGCCCGCTGCAGTGAGCCAGCAGCCCCTGCTGCCCTCCGCGCCCCCGGTCTCAGTGCCTCTCAGCATCGGGCCGGCCGTGATAGGAATGAGCATCACGGCACCGGCGGGTGGAGCTGCAGCACAGCCCTCAGCAGGATTTGTGCCCTCCTACCCGCCTGGCCAGGTTTGCTCCCTCTTCTGCTCTTCCTGCCTGGCAAAGCTCCCTTGTCCTGGAAAGAGGATTAGCCTGGCTCTTTCACAGCCACATAGTGACAAAGACTTTATGTAAACAGCAAAAAAACAGAGCTGAAATCTAGCGTGTGATACCACAAAGCATGAAGTCACGTCGCTAAGGACATTCTTTTATTAATATTTTTCATTTATTTCTGGTAGCCTTGGAAGAGATACAAAAGCATTCTCCATTACAGCCTAATTGCATTGCAGGAGGATTTGACTTGTAGCTAGGATTTTGTAATGCATGTAAAATGGAATTCTAGATTAAACTACACAACAGCCTCTCTTAGCAGGTAAAATAAGTCAGAGTTTTCAGGAGAAGCTGACAACTACAAAAACCTTTGATTTGCAACACTAAATGATGTGGGGGATAAAATTTTGCTGTTTGCAAATATGATTCGTCCTTCAGAAAACATTTTTTTCTGATGCTATTGCTGTGTGTATTGATTGAAAGTTATTGATTTATTGAAATTATTAATATTTGTCCTGTATTAAAAGATTACGTGGCTATGATCAATAATACCTGTGCTGTGAAAGGAGTAGAGTTCCTTGTTCACCTGCTCTGCATGTGTTCTGCTCATCATCCTGCACACCTTGTGCTTTTAGTTGGATGAGGTGCAAAATTGGAGCACTGACCATGCTGATTTTTGCATGCTCATGTTGAAAGGGTTGGTTTTTTTCCTTCTTCTGCTTTTTTCCCCCCTCTGAAGTTGATTGTCTTGCTCTGACCTGCTTTCATGCTGTATGACAATTTGAAAAGACAACAGTATAGCAACTGACGTGCTGTTTGTGATTCAGGTGGTAAAACCAGAAGACGATGACTTCCAGGAGTTCCAAGATGCTTCAAAGTCAGGCTCACTTGATGACTCTTTCACTGATTTCCAAGGGGATGTAGCAGCTTCCTCCAAAGCAGCCAGTTCACAGCACAGAAGCAGGTAGTAGATCTTTGATTTCCACCCCTTCAGTATTTTAGAACTCTTTTAAGAAATGAAATATTTTCCTCTATTGTGGGTAGCTTTCTAGCCTGTAATTTTCTTCTGTCACCTGACTTCTACTCCGACAGTTTCTTTTGAAGGTTGTTACAACTACAATTAAGCTTTCTGAATTGAAAATGACATTTGATGTGCCATAGGTGGTTGGCCATTCTTTAGCATCTAGTCATCATGCTGAGGTAAATTGCATTTACAAGGTATGGGGATAGGTTTTTAAGTGTTTATGTTACTGCACAGGCAATTGAAAGTTACTTCATACTGTGCATCTGGCAACAATCTTAAAGCTATTCAGAAAAAATACCCTGGGTCAGAGGAGTTGAGCTTCCATTGCAAGTGGGACCCTGTGTTTGTTGGAGTTGATAGAAACCGTTTGCTGACATCGAGGTCTGTCTTCGGGCCCTGAATATGGACCCCACAATTCATACAAAGAGAAACAACATCATGTTCTTAAATGAAAGAACTCCAGGGTGTTTGTTATTTCTATCATTTCTCTGGCTGGTGCTTAAACTTTCGATAACTGACAAAATCTCAGTCACAATCTCACTCAGACTTCAGCAATCTTGGCTTTTCATCTGGGAGACTGCCAGCGTGTCGTTCCAGATCAGGCCAATTTTGTATGAGTGAACCAGCAAGTGTGTTTACTCCCTTGACAATTAATCCTTCCAAGTCCCGTGACTGCAAAATGTCAGTGCTGTTTCCTGTGACTGCACGTGGTGAACTTTGATGTTACCTCCCAGGTGTCGCATTTTCTGTGTGTTGAACTGACTGTTCCTAGTTGCAAACAGAGCTGCTGCTTTCCAGGTAAGCAGTGATTACCAGCAGCTTCCTCAGCAGTGACATCAGACTGGGGTGCTAAGCCAGGTTGTTCTGCCCAGCTGTGCCCAGTGGCATTCTGGGTAAGAAACCTCTTTTTGCCGATGTCAGCCACTGCCACGTGTGTCTGAAGATGCTCTGTTTTAAACACATCTTTATTTGTATTGGGCATCATTTTGCAATTAAAGCTCTCCTGCTGCTGAAGGTCTTAACAGAGACGTTGTAAATTCCCCAGTGGGAAGCAGGGGATATTGAAAAATAATAATTAGAAAACGGCGTGTCTTTTTCACTGCGGCAGTTCTCTTTATTCAGCTTCTCAAGCATTTGGTTCTGAACAGAACGTTACAATGAGCTCTAATCTAATTGCTTATGGAGTTTTATTTAAAAAAAAAAAAAGAAGCCATCTGTAGAGTACAGCTGATGAGCCGCTGCGTTTGCCGAGATTGCATACCTCACAGCCTCCTCTGCAGGGACGCGAAATTTAACTATGGGTACCATAAGCTCTGTTTCCTTGCCATGGCCCTGCCTGTCTGCAGGCATCCCAGACCATCATTAGCACGTGTGTGCGAGCGCTGGGCTTGTGTCTTGCTTGTAGCCTGCTGATAAGGAGATTTAAATGGTTCTGGAAAGATTCTTGCTCCAGGCCAGCGAACGCCACAGAAATTCATTCACTTTTTTCAATGTGTGTAGTATTGAATGACATAAACTAGAGGTAAAAATGCATTATTCATATGTAGAGGCTGTTGTTCTCTAGAGCTGCCAAGGTCTGATAAGGCAGCTTGTGTGGAGGGCGAGCACAGCTCCGCGGAACGTCTCAAATCTTACAGCGGTTGCTAACATGGTGTTAGGTTTTTATGGCAGTTTTACTGCATAAAGTAGAGTGTGTTTATGTCCAGAAAGATTTGCTTGTGGAGCTGTGGGCTCATCCTTGTTTTGTTGATGAGATTACCTACCTGAACTCGCCGATTTGCACTGACAGAAATTCAGAGTCATCCTTTCCTTCCTTTTGAACGGTGGTTCTGCTTTATTCTCTTAATTTTGCAATATGTAATGAAATATAATCAAAAGAGATAAGCTGAAAGTGTGGAGCTGGCAAAATCTCATGCAATTTTAACTCTTTACTGTGTCTAGTTCTATCAGCCAGAGTTGTCCTTGTGGACAATTCCCCTTCCCTGGGCAAGTGGTGAATTAAACAGCAGTGATTCCCGTGTGCTCATTCTCTCCCGGGTTAAGAATTCCCGTGGTGTAAAGTTCTGGAGTGTTTTGTTCATCTTTTGGTACAAGCTAAAATTGAGAAGGGTGAAAATTGACTTCTGGCCTAAAGAAATACAATTAGGTGAGATAAAGTGTGAATTCACCCATCAGATACCAGCTGCCTGTTTACATGCTCTTATTCTTAGACATTCAAGTAGTTTAATCAGGTCCTTGATTAAGAGCTCTTTAGGTTTAGTGATCCAAATTGTGTCATAATAAGAGACTGGAAACACAGATTTCTTATGGATAAATTGAGGAACTTTGCTTTTATCTCTTTTTGTTTCCAGTGTTCCTTCTTTACTAATGCCACTCCCAGGGAATAAGACACTCGCCTCCACTGATAAGTACGCTGTGTTCAAAGGAATTGCAGCTGAGAAGCCTTCTGAAAGTACAGCTACTTTTGGAGGTAAAGGGGAAAACGTGCAACTGCTTTCAGCAATTTATTGTGATATTTCATATACCTTGGTTTTAGCACTGATAAAATGTTAATATAAAATAATTAGAGACGTTATGCCACTATAAAATTTATTAAAGAAGTTCCCAATATCTCTCTGTAAATTTATTTCTTTTCTCCCATCCTCTAGATTGTGGAGACAAGTACAGTGCTTTCCGTGAGTTAGAACAACCAGCAGAGAGCAAATACCTAGGTAAGCAGTCTGGGGTTTGAAACTGTTTTAATAAACTTTCATGATATTGGGTTGTTGGGGTTTTTTTTTGCTTTTGTTTTGGGGTTTTTTTTTAGTGATTCTCATTAAGCTGCAGAAATTCCACGGCTAGGGTTGTAGAATAACGGTGCTTCTACTCCTCTAAACAGCTTAGCATGAGGTATCCTGGGAAAACAGTGCAATATGCTATTGGAACAATCTACAGATTGTACTTCTAGAAGATCAGCATCTCTTCTGGATGCTTCTGACTTTGATTTTAAAACAATGACGTGGTAGGAAGTAAGTAGTTGTGTATACTTAGAAGACAGAATAAGATGATTCTGGACAAAATTGCAACTTTTTCTGTTGGGGCAGAATTTAAACTTCTCATAATTGCTAGGATTTAGGAATAAATCTGATCACTTATTTTGGAGTTTGTGTTTAATTGTTTTTGATTCAGAAAGGTAAAACCTAGATGGCATCTGAGGTGCTACATTCCAAAAGCAGAGTCCCCTCAAGCCATCTCCAGCACCGTCTGTGTCTCATTTATGCAGCAGAAGTGGTAATCTCATCTTTTTCATCAGAGGGGGAAACATTTTTCAAACTCTGCTAACTTTTACATATTACCAGTAGGCAGATGAGAAGATAAATGTATTAGCAACTTCTCCTGACTTCTACAGAGTTACAATATACCCAGAACTTTGCTTCATTAATAGAAAACAACTTTAGATTGTAAGATAAACTGCTTACCTGAGGTCTCTCCTACTCCTTACTTTTCAAAGATGGAGTTCTTTTTTTCAGACACTGAGTTTCTTAAACTCCTGTAATGTTGTGTGAGGTCCTTATGCTCGGTACCTCTTCAGGATTAAATGCATGCAGTGAAATGAAATAACACTTTATCTTGTTCTGTACGTATTCTAAAACACGGGAAATTACTGTATTTGCCTGCCATCCAGGTCTGACCCCTCTTAACCCTTTCACCAGCTTACATTTCTAACGGAAAAGTTTGCAATTCCTCAGTAAGTTGAGTTTGCTGTGATGTGTTAGGTTTGATTGTTGAATAGCAATTTCATGTAGAGTTGCTGGGCGAAACGAATTGATTTGGAGGTGAGGGAGAAGGGGAGAATGTGTTGGGGATGGTCATGGTCCTTTGCTACCACTATAAAGAGTGTGCATCTAAAACCTTGGTTTAGCTAATTCAAAGTATGAATCTATATCATAGCTTATAAATTAAGCACTCATGATGTACTTCTGAAATAGAACAAAAAGTGTTTATTGGACACTTGTCTTGAAGTATGCATCAATACTTTAAATTTACAAGTAGTCTAAGTATGTACATGCTGGTGAATGGGTTAAACATTTTTCATGTTCAAAAGAAATCACTGTATGAAAAAAATGTGAATATGAACAGGAGGGAACTTGTTAAAATTAACACACCAAAATATTTCATGTGCATTCAATGAAAATATCGTTACCTGATGGTTAGTCGGATTTGAATCATAACCCTTGCCTAGGACTGTTTTACGTTCAGAAGGCGGTTGGACTAGAGATCTGCAGGTCTCAGGAGTAACCGTGCCGAGGTCCCAGTGAGAGCCTGTCTCCGGGCTGGGCAGTAAAGATGCCGTCAGCCTCAGGAGCCAGAAGGTGCCAGAGCTGTGTCGCGTTTACTCAAGTTCTAGCTGCGTAACACTAGAGTACGTTGGGGTGACCCTGGCAGAAGGAAAACACGATAGGTTAAAATGAGGGTTTAAAAATGTCCTGAACCAACACCTTAGGATCACCCTATTCTCCTTTGTTTGGGGCTTTGTCTCCCCGTTATGCCCAGTTGGAGAGGCTTGTTGGCTGGCTGCCGTCTTGTAACCGAGCGTTGCTCAAAATACCTTCAGCCGCCGGGCGAGTCTGGGGGCTCTCTCCAGAGTTCCCCTGTTGTCTCAGCCCTCTGCTGATACCCCCACGAAGAAACTACATTTGGGCAATATTTTGAGGGGAGGCAAGGGGAGAATTGCCTTAAGAAGGCAAACACTTTATTGGTGTGAGTGAAACTCAAGATTACATTCATTGCTTAGCAAATATGGGAAGGACGGGGTAGGAAAAAGAACTTGCATGAGGCAGTACCCATTGCCCTTTGAATCCATCAGCCCTGGTGTGTTTTGATATTCACTCAGTGCAAAGGGAATTTAATATGACTTTGAGGCTGTTTGAAAGACTTAAGTGTTTGCTGGAACGTGTATTAGAATCGCTGACCCGGAAACCCGTGTGGTTCACACACAGAAGTGGAGTTTGCAGTTCTCCGTGCATCCCGACATCTTAATTTAAATGGTTTGCATCAAACTTTCTGACGTTGCATGGAATGATTTGCTTGCTTGCATGCTGTGGGTACGACGTGTTTGTTGCCACCGCAGTGTCCTATTGTTGTTTCTCCCTTTGTTTGTGTTCTCAGGAGATAACCTTGCCGAATTCAAGCCCGCAGGAACCGATGATGGTTTCACAGATTTTAAAACCGCCGACAGTATCTCACCACTAGAGCCGACTACAAAAGACAAAACCTTCCCTACACCCTTCCCTTCTCTGCCTGCTCAGTCAAAACAGCAAACGCAAGCAAAGACCTCTCTGAATCTGGCAGACTTGGATCTCTTCTCCTCTGCTGGAGAGAACAAGCAGCCATCCTTTCCACCTGCGTTTAATACAGCAAAACCGGGCTCCTTTCCCCCACCACCCCTTCCGTCCTCCACCGTCCAGCAAGCCCCCAGCAAAAGTTCCAGCTTAGCTGATGAGTTTGGAGAGTTCAACCTTTTTGGGGAATTTTCTAATTGCGCATCAGCCACTGGACAAGATGACTTTGCAGATTTTATGGCTTTCAACAATAGCAGTGGATTTTCTGAACAAAAACCAGATGACAAATACAATGCGCTGAAGCTAGAGGCCGTTCCTCCGGCGGGCTCAGCCGCCGGCGCAGGGAAGAGCGGGCAGAGCTCTGCCGCCGCCGCCGCTACACCCACCAAGTACGACATCTTCAAACAGCTTTCTCTGGAAGGCTCTGGGACGGGCTTTGAGGAGGCGAAGGACAGCACGCTTTCTTCAGCGAAGAGCGACGATGATTTTGCCGACTTTCACTCTAACAAGTTCTCCTCCGCGTGCAACAGCGTGGATAAGTCCCTGGTGGACAAAGTCGCGGCTTTCAAGCAGGCCAAAGAAGACTCTGCTTCGGTGAAGTCTCTGGATCTCCCTTCCATCGGTGGCAGCAGCGTCGGCAAAGAGGATTCTGAAGATGCCTTGTCTGTTCAGTTTGACATGAAACTGGCTGATGTGGGAGGAGATCTTAAGCATGTCATGTCTGATAGCTCTTTGGATTTGCCAACAGTTAGTGGCCAGCATCCACCAGCAGCAGGTGAGGAACTGGTTAGATTGCTCTGGTAACGTAGGTGATGGGTTTCCGCGTCCTTCTGTGTGGTAAATTACAGTATTATGCACTGGTCTTTCACCAGTGGAAGACTCTACATCCGTGCAGTCTCTAGCCAACAGCCCCTTAGCAAGGGTGGTGTTTGTTGTTTGTCTTAGATGACTATAAATAGATTGAACAGATTGAACTCCACGCCAGTTTGTTTTTGAGATTTGACTGGTACCTGTCAGCTATTGTCACTTAAGGGATTCCAGGGGAAATTTTTTCTAATGCAAACACTGTCATTCCACTTATATTAGCCAGATGAGTGGTGGAGTCTCACTTTAATCTCCTGGTTTCAACAAAGCATTTGGCTTGAGGACTTAACCCGCTCTGCGCTTCTAAAAGGGTAGGCAGAACACTAATTTGTGCTGTTAATGAAAAGCTGTCTAATCAATAACACTAGTATCTGCCTGTCGTGGTGGGGCTTAATCTGTGTTCTTAATCAGTATTCTGCAGGACTGCAAGCAGGAAGTATTGCATTCACTTTTTAGAGTTAAAACCCTCATTGGAATAATTGCAAAGGGCCTGTGAAGGCTAGTCTTGTAATCAGGAACTCTTGGACCTGAATTTAAAGCCCTGGGACTTCTGGCTTTATCCTGTCACCTTCTTTAATTTCCCTTTATGAAAGTAGTCCCGGGAGAGTGAATTCACCATCCCGGGTCTGATGGCGTCTCGTAACCCAGACTCCCCAAGTGTCCTGCTCTCTCCTTCCGTGTGTGCGTAGGGAGGTAAGACCTAGTTGAGTGCTCCGTGGCCTTCAGTGATACAGGAGCCCTTACTGTGTTCGAGTGACAAGTATTACACCCTCAAAGGCTTTTCTGAACCGGGGGGTTGGGAGCATACCAACTGTAAAGGTGAGAGCTGATACTGCAGGAATTGGTCATTTCCTTATGAAATCCTTCCCCCCGTTTTGCAGACAGGGGTAGAGAAAATACGCAGTACTGTAATTTTGCATTATACGATATTTTTAAGGAGGGGAGAGGATTGAGTTGGCAACTCTGACATGGAAGATACTCTATAACAGGGTACAAAATATCAGGAATAATTTATTAGCAAAGACATTTAATTTTCATATTACTGCTTGGTAAAATTCCAAGTCGAGTGAGCTTTCAGAAACGTAGCACCTACAGTGTATTCTTGAATGTTTACTTTGGTTTTGAAAGCACTTTTTCCTAATATTTTTCTAGCCTCTTTTGGTGGTAGTTTGACTTATGTAGCTCTTCTACGAGGTGTGAGCTTTTGCCACAGGAATCAGTGATTAATAATTGCCATTTGTGGCAGGCAAGACTTTTTTTGGTTTGTTTAAGGGGTTAGCCGATCATACGCTTCTTGCTAAACTTTTGAACTCTGAGGTATTAATTAGAAGCTATTTTTATTAAACAAGTCTGCATTCTCCTATGGTGCCAAGCTAGATGTTTTCCCACAGGGAGAGTTTTCCTCCGCTGAACCCTCTTTGGTTCTCGTAGCGGAGCGTGCTCTGGCCGATCTGTTACGAGTCCCTCTGTGCTCACGTGTTCCCTTCTGTACGTTTGGTGCATCTCAAGTTATGAACAACTGATGTTCAGGTCCTCTTTTTGGGTTTTTTTTCTTTTTTCCCCCAGTTTACATAAGTTAAAAAGCAGATATATGTATATTTTTTTCCCCCTCTTAATCTGTAAATCTAATGTCCAAAAAGGGACAGTATCCCTTTGCCATCCTTGCTGCTGAGAAATGGGAGGCCAGTCACGGGGAGCCCTATGTTTGCACGCACCGTGTGCCATCTCCAGTGAAAGAGCAGCGGGACAGAGGTGTTGGTGGATCATTTGGGGTTTCCTGACGTACCCGTGCGGAGGATTCTGTCCTTTGGCTGTCGAGATTTCACGTTGCCTAGCTTCCAGGTACAGGCAGGTAGGTTGTTTATGCTGGGAATTAGAAAGAAATCCTTGAGTTGCTTCCCAGAGGACAGAGCTTGGTCTCTGAGGGAAGAAAGGTTTCAAGTTTTGCTCTCTCCAAAGGGGATACTGTCTCTTTAAACTTTGCTATAATTCTCTGTGTGGAAGGTAGATTATACTAATGTTGCCTGATTTCTCTTGCATTTACTTCGTATAACCCTTTGAGCACTGGCTGCATGCTGTTAGTTTCAACCAGGCTCCTCCTTTTAAACCAAATTTACGTTTTAGTCCAAAATGAAAACACTTTAATTAGCACCTCCTCATGGCATATGAACCTGATTTGCTGTGTGTCCTGCCAGACGCTGCAGCGAGAGCGTACCCTCGCCCGGGTATTCTCAAAGGGTTATCCATTTGCTGCACTTGCAAATCTGTAAAGTACCTTTTTTTTTTTTTTTCCTTTGGCATTATTGGAGATCTCTGTATATTTTAATCAACTTCAGGTTTTTTGCTGCTTTTCTAATGTCTAATTTCAACTAAACATTTCCTGTGTGAATGTGCCTTCTCAGATCTGCTTTGATATCTCTCTTCTGCGAGTATTGACCTGCATGCTTTATCCTGGTAACGCCCTTACGAGCTCCTGTGTATCACTCTCTTTTGTGATCTGTAAGTCCTGCTGTGTTAATAAATATTATCTTGGCATATTTTGAAAACGTGGGGATGTGTGATTTGTTGCAAACCAGCAATGCATCTCTTTTTTTTTCTTTCTTTTGTCTTCCTGAAAAATACAAAGTTTAAAGTCATAGTATCCCCTCGAGGTGGTGGGTGCCTTTGGTGTGGGTGAGCTGCTTTCTCCTTCCCAACGCTTTCACCTTGCTCCCTGTGCAATTCCTGCAACTTTACATAGCAGACTAAACAACTTTTGTGTTGGTTTTTTTTTCTTTTTTTAAAGAGCAATTTTTGAGAGGGATCGTATTCGAGGAGACGTGTGGAAGACAGGGTTGTTGCTGCCAGTAGATGTTGAGGGGATGGTGGTAGTTCAGACTGAAGACAGAAGTAAGGTTTTCATTGTCCTGATGTCTCCTGTTTGGATTTCCCTGCTGCCAGCCACCGTGACAGTATGCCTTTGTCAAGGGGACCCACTGGAAAATGTGTCCTTATCTAGGCCTTTAGGAGTAGCAGCCTGTTCAACAATATGCAGTTATTTATTTAGTTGGTCTAAACTGAGTTAGTTGGCAACGGGCCCAGCTTCCTTTTTCTCTTTGGGAACTCCTGGTTCACTTAAATATTGAAGCTTTCAAACACGTGTCACTTAATTATGTCACTTTGAATTCCTCCAAATCCTGAGCCACTCACAGTTTGGGATTAATGTCAAGTTGGCAGACAAGGTGAAAAGCTACAAATAATCAAGTGGAATAAAGTTAAAGGATTGTGCTGGCCCAAACTGGGTTTCTCTAGTTGTTTGCCACCAGAGCGACAACCAGACCAGAAACCAGAATGTCTTTTCTCTTCCCTATGCCAATCATGAGAGACTTTGTAAAAGGGAAGGGAAAAAAAAACCAAAGAAAAAGCCCAAGCCACCCCCTCTCTCATTCTGGAAAAGCAGGAGGTTTTGCTCAGCCCTCGAGCTTTTTTAACTGAAGCCTTGACTATAAACCTGAGAGACTTAATTCTGCAGGGCTTGTGCTACCAGTATTTGCTGAGTTAATGGTACCTGCAGGAGGGAGAGTAACGTTCATGACTCTACTTTATTACAGTTTTGTCCAGGCTTGACAGTCAGAGCCACGCACTGGCTCTCCTCTAGTGCAATTCTGCAAACAGAAGAGTTTAACAATGCCTATTTCCCTGGCAAAGGCCTCTCACGGTGGAGGGTGCGTGTTGGCCGAGCGCAGAGACCGAGGCACTGCCCTCGGCTCCTGCAGGGCTGCGCTCGGCCGGCTCCGCTGCCACTGCACCCTCAGGGGGGCTTCATTCTGCTGTGAAACGTTATCTATCATTATAATTAAAAAATAATTCACAAATTCTTTAATTCCCTACGGTTTGAAGGCTTTTCTCTCCTTTTTCCTTCATGTTAATTTATCTTAACGGTCAGTGTTTCTGATGGTTCCCACCGAGGCCGTGCTGGGTGCCACCGTTCTTTGGCCAGAGTAAACTGGAGGGACTCCCTTGTTGTTAACCCTGTCCCAGGCTTCGCTGGCTGAGAAACGGGCTGTGAACTTCTCTGATTGTGGATAGGCATGACCCAGGTAGCAGCAGTACCTGCAAGCCTCTGCATTCTTCCAGTTCCTGCCTTTTTTCAGGTGAAACCCCACTGGAAGAGGTAGGAGGAGGGGTGTCTGTCCCTGTCCGGTCTCTGGACTCGGTGCTCAGGCTGCTGCTGGTGATATTCCCAGTATAAGAGCTTTGAGGGTGATGCTGTTCCACCAGGAACAGAACCAGTTATGGCTTGCACCACCCCAACAACAAAAAAATGACACAGGAATTATATTTACTCGTCAGAATTCAATATAAACAAACATAAAAACTGGAAAGTCTCCTACCTTGGTTAAAATCACTAAATGTCTGAGAATCTTCTGAATTGTCTTTTTCAGTTTTCTTTAGAATATCACTAAGGCTGTCAAGGGTTTTCCTTAAATGATTATAAACTGTTGACATTGAAGGCTCCAGCTTGTAAATTGCCTCCAGCCATAACTTAATCCTTGCTAGCTGAAATAAATTGTTATAGTTGGCTCAAAGGAAAGGCTGTCAAGTTTCTCTGTAGATGAGATAAGGTTGGGAAACAGTGTTTTAACTGTATTCCTCCCCCTGTCAGTGTTCTGTAGGTGCCTCGGCAGCTATTGCTCTGCCTGCCCAGCAGCCCTGTGGCTGGAGCTGTCCCCAGGTGAGGAGCAGGTTGGGCTGTGGCTTTGGTAGTTCAAATTGGATGGAAAATAAATGGGTAAATATTTTAAACCTTTTGCTTTGGAAGAAAGACAAATTGGGTTTGGTCTCTAAAACTTTTGGAAAGTTACTGCCCTCCAGCGTGACGCTGTGAACGTCATTCTTTCCATTTTTGGTTCACTGGGAAATATTTTTAAGGGGAAAAAAATGTGGTTATGAGATATTTGAATGGCTTGTAGTTAGATTTTTACAGACACACCCTGCCCCTTTCTTTAAGCGACCGGAGAGTCTGTATCCGGTGGGTTCAACCTGGGGGCGTTTCCTGCTCCCCCCAGGGCAAAGCGGATGGTGCCAACGACACGTGGCTGTAACTCCCTTGGAAATAGGAGCTTTGGGATTTTTAGAACAAAACTAAGTTCAAACCTGCAGTGTTGTTTCTGAAAGACACCACAGAATTGCTGCTGAGGAGACAAAGGCATGCTGGTTTGTGATGGTAGAGTTCACTGAAGGCTGTTGATGGTTCTGGATGCGGTAGGACTGTAGGATTCCAGACGCAGGATCAGCTCAGGATTTGTCCTGCTTTGCCAGGGAATTTCCTGTGTCGTCTCCAAAAAATGGTAACTAAGAAATAGCTTTTAGCTCTACAAAAATACATGGTGTATCCTCAAAAAAAACCCCAAAACCAAAAAGCATTTGCATAGAATTTTTGAATGGATTTGCCCTCTGTCCATTTATTTGAGAGAATTTGGTGCTTCTAATCCATCCGGGTCCAGTTCCTACTGAAAGTTTCCTCCGGGAGGAATGGCAGTAGCTCCGTAGCATCTGTCTTCCCCAAGTGTGGTGCTGAGTTAGAAGTAATTCAGGTTTTTTTCCACTTAATTGTCATTGAAAAAAAAATATTACTGATGCACATGAATCCTTTTAAATTCCGAATGGCCCTGCCAGGAAAACGAAGCTTTTATTCCACCACAGGCCGGAACTGCAGCATTTGAACAAGGGCTTTTTTCATTCTTTAAACATATCTGTGCTCTTTAAGAAAAAAGGCTGTTGGAGGAGCAGTTCTTAACACTGCGTAATAAAACAACCTTTTTTGCCGAGAACACGGATGCTCCCGTCACGACGGGTTCTCCAGGGTCAACCAAGACGGGCTCTTCACATCTGAAAATGTGAAAAACCCTTTTTTTGTTACGCAGCAACTGCTGTAAGAGCTGAGATCTGAGTGGTGCCCTAGCTGTGACAAAGGTTCAGATTTTCCTTCCTCTCTGCAAAACCATCTAACTCGTGGCCAGAGATTTTGTGAAGCGCAGTGTGTGCAGCACAGCAAAACGGTGGTGGGTTTTGCAATGGAATAAAAACTCTTAGAAAAGCTGATTTGCCTTGGATTATGGGCTGTTGCCCATATGTACGTTCTTACTTTTCATACTGCTCAATATTTTTCGTCCTTCTCAATCCTGGACTCCATGATCTGAAAGGTCCCTTCCAAACCAGACCATCCTATGATTCATTCAATGGCTTTAGGCCTGCTTTAGCTGCACACTCTCCCTGAAGAGGGTATTTTTCCTGTAATAAACAGTACTCTTAGGCAAGTTCATTCACCAGAGTAATCCCTTCACCACTATCCAGATGGATCAAACGTATAGAATTGAAGGATGACGTTTCACCTCGAGCTCTTACACCCGTGCGGGTGGGTTTGGGGTCTGCCTGCTTTCACGGAGGGAATCTTGAGTCTGAGTGTGTGGATGATTAAAATGCTGTTCTGCACCCCCTCCCCTGCCATGCCCCATTGATGGCAGTCAAGGGTTCCCACTGCTGGCCCTGCCTGTCCCCAAGCCAGGACCCGATCTGGGGGGACACACCGTGCTGACCCGGGCCTTTAGGACACGTTTTTCAGCTCCAGCTCTTACCAGTTATCAAAGAAATCCTTCACAATAGGTTGTGCAGAGCTTCGCAGTGGGATCATCACTCTTCATTGCCTGGTGAAGAGCGAAACAATAGCCATGCTTAAATCTTTGCTGGGCTTTGGCGATCTCACAAATTTAAAAGAAAAAAGAAGAAGGGGAGGTTGCCTAGTGCACAGCGGTGTGTGCAAGATTCCAGGATTAATCGCAGTTGGCTGACGTTTTGGAGGTTCTTCTGGCACTCTTTAACGCTAGTGAAGCTTTCATTTAACTTCTTTAAACAAAACCCTTCTATTTGAGAGCCCAAGGTGTGGTTTCTCGTGATGGATTGCCGTTCCCTTGCGAGGCAGCTCCCTTTCGCCTCGGAGCCTTCTCGCTCTTCGGCTGTGCCGTAAGTGGGTGACTTCACCTCCCCTCTGTGTACCCTTCTGTAAGCTGCTTGCTCCACAAATTTCATATTCAGATGGCACTCAGAAACCTGGGGTTTGTCACTGAGATGCTGTGGTGGGCTCATCCCTTTGGGAACATGCAATAGGTGACACACTGAGCCTCGCTAACCCACGGCAAGCGGCCTTTTATTGTCGTAGCCATTACACTCTAACATTATATTGTGTATTTGTTGGACTTTTTAATTAGCCATGTATGTGGGTCATGCCTGCAAAGCAGCCTAAAGGGGAGCCTGCCCTCCCCTTCCAGTAAAATGCATAAATGAAAGCAGAAATGTTTTGTTAAAATGGCTTAATCCTGGGGCTGGTGTGGCTGGATTGAATAAAGGGGGCAGCTGGAAAGTCAGCTTCTTCCCACCCCGGCTCTGTTAAACCCCCGCTGCTGCTACTGGGTGCCAGCCATTTAAGACCATAATGTTTATCAGAAGAGTCTCAGCTAAAGCCATGCAAAGAGTATTGTGTAGTTTGGGTTGGGCTTTACCCGGAGACCGTTTGACCCTGGGCGCTGAGCAGCGGCCCAATGTCTGATCCGAGCCGACAATCGTTAATGCTGGAAAACAAACGCCAAATGAAGTATGGTAGGGCTTGCTTTTTGTTGGTTTGCTTTGGTTTTTTTTAATGAAACTGCCCAGCCCCTGGCTCTCTGTGCCTTCGCTACGGATCAGTCTCAGTCTAGACTAACATGAGAGATAAGTTGAACGAGTAGCCCAGCAGCCCCCAGTTGCTGTGGGGGCTCCGTCGCTGGCTCCAGTGTAGGCAACCGGGCTGTATCTCGTACCCGCTCATGGCAGCGAGGAGAACCTCTTGGCCCCTAGAATTGCCAGGTGAGTAGAAACGTTTGGAGCTTTCTGCAAAGTGATTGGATCTGCTCTATGCTTAATGGAATAAGTAGTTAGTTAAAAGCTAAAAAACCACGGTCTTGCAGTGTTGGTGTCCTTCCTGGAAGCTGTGGGTTGGAAGGGTCACCGTCATAACCTTCCCCAGGACTTCCAGCATTTGAAAAATTATTGCAGCACGGGGTGGGGGTGGATGGGTTGTACATGGTTTATATCAGAGCCTGAAGATCAAATTAAAGTGTATTAGTACTTTCATCAGGGGGAGTGGAAGAGTTAGCCCCGTCTGCTGTGTGGTTGGGCTTGGTAAGATGAGATAGCGGGATGTCTGAGTTGCTCATCTTTCCATCTTGATTGCAGACTCTGCAGCCAGTGCCAGGAGACTGCACTGGGGAGAGCTCTGCTGTCTGCCCTGTGCAGAAACACCTATTTCACTTCTTCTTAGTGTTTCTTCACTATCCCACAGTGGGATGGTGACTTTCAGCTTAAAATATAAGACAATATTCAAGGGTCAAGACTTAAGATTTATTAATCTTAATTTCTGTATTAAATTTCTGTATTAAATGCTTGGGTGTTTTCAGAGGTTTTTTTTTGTTTTGGGGGGTTTTGTTTTTTGCAAACTCTAGTTGAAGCCTCGTTGAAGCAGCAATTCCCTGTGTGTGTTTTTGCAGTTCTTTAGGACTCTCAGCAAGTTGCTGCTGTTTTCATACACTGTACAGAGATTAATGTTTGAGCTTCAGCTTCTAATTGTAAGGGTTTGTTTTTCTCAGATATGGATGACTTAAAATGCGCCCCATTTGGAAGCTACAACAGTGGGTCTGCAGTCAGCAGCCTGGCAAGCTATGACTGGTCTGACAAAGAAGACATTCATCCGGGCAAGAAGCTCTCCTCCTTTGTCCAGTCTTCAGGAAGCGGATCCTCTGCGGCAACTTCTGTTCTTCAGAAGAAGGAGACCTTGTTTGGCAGTTCAGAAAACATCACCATGACAACAGTTTCCAAAGTGACAACCTTTTCCAGCGAGGATGCTTTACAGGATATTTCCTTTGCAGCCTTTGCAAACTTTAAAGACTCTGGACCAATATCCAGCGGCCCAAGTGACGCTGACATCGGAGACTTCGGAGATTTTGCAAGACCTTCGGCTGAAGCACAGGATGTGGCGGCAGCAGCTGATGCGAATCAAGAGGCAGATTTCCTTGCTAGCAGTATCTCTTCTGAGCTGCCAAGAGAGTCCACGGATGACTTTGGAGAATTCCAAAGTGAAAAGCCAAAGATCAGCAAGTTTGACTTCTTGGTGGCAACGTCCCAAGGCAAGGTGAAATCTAGTGAAGAAATGATCAAGAGTGAACTGGCTACTTTTGACTTGTCTGTTCAAGGTAAGGCCCCGCAGGGAGCCCATAGTGCATGTGCTTATCAAAGGCTAATTTTTCTAATTAGCTTATACATCAGCCAATGAGGATTGTTCCAAAGGCTGCTGGAAGCGAGCTGAATCTGCTCATTGATTTCTGAGTCTTTGGAGCAGGTATCTTTCTAGAAGAAAACAAATTTTTGTGCCAAAAATTCTTAAGAATCGAGAAACTGGAGAAATTGACACCGGTCACCGAGTAAATAAAAGGCTTTATCCTTCTGGACCAGGAGTGCATCCCCTGCTACTACTTTATTAATTTTAAGTAGCCTGTGCCTTTATGAGTAAAAGGCTTACTTGTTTAAATCCTAACTTTTTAGGGTCTCATAAAAGGAGCTTAAGCCTCGGAGACCGAGAAATAAGTCGCTCTTCACCGTTACCGGTTTTGGAGCAGCCATTTAGAGATCGATCGAACACTCTCAGCGAGAAGCCAGCTCTGCCTGTCATCAGAGACAAATACAAAGACCTGACTGGGGAAGTTGAGGTAAGGAAGTGTCATGGAATACAAGTAAATTGGCAATTACTTCCATCAGGGTGATATCAAGGGTGTTCTGTATCTCAGCTCTTTGGGACTTCGGCTATTTAAAGTTAGGGTATGACTCTAAGGTGGCATCTAGATGTTTTGATGAGAAACTGCTCATAAAGGAGGTTTCTTCTCTCTTGTCTTTAAAGTCTTGTGAAGTGGAGGAAAAAGGTGCAGGTGTCTCAAAGTCAGACTCACTTGCCCTTGCAGGCTAAGCTTGGAACTGGAAATCAGTTACGACTTAAATCCAGTCCCAATTTTGGCACTGAGACTGGTGGCTTTTGGAAGTGGCTGAACGTTTTTTTTGGCTGTGTGGTACTTATTTCTTTCGCTCATCTTCAGAATAAACAGCAGAAGGACTCAGATTAAATTCTAATCCCCGTTTCTAGAGCAGCAGAGCTGTAACAAACGTGTCGGGAGTCGGTATGCACGAGGCAATCGTTTCACCTGGTCGTGTGTGTTCTTCCTTTAGAAACAGGCTCTGACTCCCAGAAAACACATTTTAGAGATCAGGTGCAAAGAGAACGGGGGGGAAATTAGGAATAGGTATGTTAGAAGCTTAGAACTAACCTGCAAATAGTCTCTTAGAAGTTTACTGTCTGTCTGCTGTGATAGGAGAGGGAAAGGAGGGTAGGACCAAGCTTCAGACTGACCTTCTCTTTCAAACAGGAAAGCGAGAGGTACGCGTACGAGTGGCAGAGATGCTTGGAGAGCGCCCTGCAAGTAAGTGTCTGGGCTCTGAAACCTCCTCCTTCCTGTAAGAACCGCCTCATTCAGTGTTTAAGGCCATACAGGCAGAGAAAGGCTGCGTCTCAGCCCCTGGATTAGAGTTTTTAAACCAAAAGCTGCACAGCAGAAGCGTTTCCTCCTCGCCTCAAGATCCCGTGCTAATCTCCCTGTCACTTCTGATTTACTTGGGCTTTCGCCTAAATTTTCGAGTTAACTAGTTCATGTGGTGCTCCTGTGTGTTGAGTGTTGTTCAGGGCATTGATCCAGCTGGCTTTTCTGCACTTCTTTTTGAGAAATGGCCTTTTTTAATGTGCTGTGCAGAGAGGCCATTAGTTTTCTGGTAATGGGTGTCAGACGTTTCACAAACAGATGAGTTTTCCTTGACATTTCCTCTTTGTATTTGAGTTTTAGACAGCCAAAACTGTGAATGCTCTTGTTAAATTAGACAGCAATGTGTGCATACTCTAAAAATCCATTATTTTGATAATCAAATTATTTGGGGACTACATTAAGGTTTAAAATGTTCACATTTCCACTGATCTAGTTACAGCACGAAGGTATAAAACCGTGTGATGGAGTGTGGCAATTATTTCTTATTTAATTTCCCTCCTGGTTTTTTTTGTATACTAGTTTCTGCTGGGTACAGTCTTGTTCATAATGATTATTTTAAGATAGATAACACCATAATTTTATGAAATTCACTTCCACCAGGTCATAAAGAAAGCAAATGACACCTTAAATGGCATAAGTAGTTCATCCGTTTGTACTGAAGTTATCCAGTCTGCTCAAGGCATGGAATATTTATTAGGTATGTGTTAATTTACCACGTCCCTTACGTTGAAAATTCTCCTCTGAAAAGCGGTAGTATATAATCAGTCTTTTAAAAATGATAATTTTAGTTTTAATCCATGCCTGTACTGACAAAATGAACAACTCTTGTGCTCGGTAAATGTAACTACTGCCATGAAGTACCCGTCCCTGAGCACCTTCCCTGCCCGTGCCTGTGCCTCTTTGGGGCCATTTCTGAGCTAAAGTTTCAAGAACCTTGTGCTTGTGGTGAATTCTCTGCAATCCTCCTCTGCATTTCCTATCAACAGGGGTGGTTGAAGTCTACAGAGTAACAAAGAGAGTGGAGCTGGGTATCAAAGCAACCGCTGTTTGTAGTGAGAAGCTCCAGCAGCTGCTGAAGGATATTGATAAAGTGTGGAACAACCTAATAAGCTTCATGTCACTTGCTGCTTTAACGGTAAGACCCAGAATAAGCTATGTTTTTCCTAAAAAAAAAAAGGTCACAATTACATGTAAAAGGACTTCACGGGGTGTTCTGACTTTACAGTTTGTATTTTTCTCTTGCAAAATGGAAATGTGCTTATTTGTGATACCCAGTTTACAGCTGCCTTTATGAAAATGTTTATTTATGTGCAAATGTGATGTTTTCTTACTTAGTATCTTAATGATTGAAATGATACCCTGTGTGTCTGTGGACCTCTCCAATAAGGGAAATGTAAAATTTCAGTAAGCCATTTTATGAAGCCAGAATAGCATAGATGTATCTTGTCCATGTAATGTCCCTCCCATTAGTTTTCATGCCCACAATACAGGAGCACACAATGGAGCAACACAGGGATAACTCCACTCTTTTCCTTTCTCTCAGCACTTGGAAATGCCTGAGTTTGGTTTGGTTCCTGCTACAGACTAAATAGCTTTTCCTCCCCTGAATAAAACCGCCAGAAAAAGCTCCTTTGCTCTGAGGTGGACTGGTCGGAGCCTGGAGACTTTCTACAGACCTGGGATGGCTCCAGGGAGGGACAGTGAGGAGCTGTCTGAGGGATGGCCTTTAAAGAAGGAGCATCCCATGGGAAGGGCCTGCAAAGGAACTGGGAAAAAGAGGGGCACATTGGGGCCAGGTACAGCATATGCACAACTGGAAGGAAAGAAAAAAAAACCACTTTGCCATTAAGTAACTTGCACTTTTGTGTGTGTGTATGTGTGTGTTGCAGGAAATGCTATGTGTAAAATAAGTGTAAACCCCGTATTTTTAGGGAATCATCTGTCTGTAGGTGCTTGATGTCATCTTGTGTAATGCACCCCTTGAACTCTCAGTATCAGCCCGTCACGTCAAGCATCAATAAGGAGATCAACACCAGGGTTATGTTTTCTCTGAACATTTTAATCTGTGGCTTCCTTCTTCCAATGCAACTATGGCCACTAATGACTTTTTCCTCCCCAATTAACGCTGGTTTATAAGTCAGGCCCATGGTCTCTGCTTCAAATAGCCACCTTCAGCTCCCTGCCATCCCCTGCAAAGCAGGTATTATGCTTTAATAGTCCCTTTTTACACACCTTTTACGCATTTTAAACATCTCCAGTACCAACCGTGGTGGCAGGCAGGTATTTTTGGTGATGTCCTGTGTTGCATAAAGCCTGTCGTAAGATGGAATGTATGGATCCAGTATTTTACTGCTCAGCAGAGGAAGTTGATAGATGGGGCTTCATCTGTTTGAACTCCGGCGTTGTTGGTAGTAACAATCTAAAAGGCCATCGGGACCCTCTCCTGACTTAAGCAAGTGGATTAAAATTCAGCTCTTAGAATGCTTTTCCTTGGAAGATTACAGGGATTACCATGAACTCAAAGGCTTGGCCACACGTTCCCCGAGCTGCAGCGATCCAGAGAAATTTAAAACATACCAGGAGCTGTGAATAATGACTTCTCCTACACACACACACACACACACACACGACACTGCTGAAGGTGGCTGAGAGACGGGGGCTCCCCTAGCTCTCAAAATCCTCCCTTTCTGTTTCTCTTCTCCACCTGGGTCACTGGAAGGCGTGGAACCCATCCCTTCCTCCCCTGGTCTTGCAGCCACGGATCCCAGATGATGCAGAAGTGCCTGTTAAATAGAGAGACAGATTCTAGCTCAGAGGCATGTGCCTGGAAAGGTTAATTTTATCTTTTAAAGGATTTTGTTACGAGGCAATTTTATGCCCAGCCCTGTGGTTTTTCCCCTGCAAATTACAGGATGACCTTCTCATTTGCTTCACTCATGCATTTGGTAAACAAATATTAGAGTGCCTGTATTAATTTGATTGATCTACTTAAAGGGTGGGGGTTTTTTTTCAGGATTCCAATTATTCCCCAGCCGTTCGGCGGGGCTGCGTGATGGGCATACCTGGAGTGTGGGTGGGGGAGCACACGTGTTCTAGGGTCACACCATTAAGCTTTTTAAGCTCCTTGCATTTCTGAGGCACTGTTTTTATTTGCACTGCTGCCTTCCAGCAGAACTTCAACAGCTTCATACCGCCCTTATGCAAAGTTTGAAATTATCATTTATCTCCTGGCTGAAATGGGAGATTGTGGATGGGAAAAATGACTTACTTCCAGGTTTGTTCTCCTTCTCTTTATTCTCTCCAGCTTGTGGCTTTAATTCTTCTATGGTTTGCTTAACCTTAATATCCCATTTTGTGCTGCTGCGCCGCATTCTCGCTTCGGAAAAAAAAACCCTTCAGAAAGAATAACAAGCGCCCTTTTTGTGAGCAGGTGATGGGGAATTCGGGGCAATAAACAGCGATACAGACCCCACTACAGACAGTAACTGGTGAAGGTGGTGATGGCTGGCGGCTCCTCTCCCGCAGCTGCACAAATAGCTCTCACACACCACTGTTTATCTTCCTCCCGCTCTTCATCGCCGCCGCTGGGACGGAGCAGCCGCCGCCTGGGCTCTTCCCTCAGAAGCCTCTTCCCCTTTTGATGTGGGAACGTGAAACTTAGGAATTCCTGCCTTTGTAGTCTGAGCCTTTCTTCAAGGGCTTGAGTGTTATAAATGGATGCCGATGGAGATCGCAGGGCAGCAAAACCCACGCTAGTGGCTTTGATGAAACCACGCACCAGTCGATGAGAGGCTGCAAGGTGTCACCCCCGCCGTCTCCTCGCCGCGATCCCGGGGCTCTCGGTAGCGACCGGATCCACCATTTTTATCATGATGTCTGAAACTTTCTCGGTCACTGAAAACCCCTCAATTTTATTGTCTCCTTTCTTTAGCCAGACGAAAACTCACTGGATTTCTCCTCTTGTATGCTGCGCCCAGGGATTAAAAATGCCCAAGATCTTGCCTGTGGAGTGTGCCTCCTAAACGTGGATTCCAGAAGTAAAGTAAGTGTAATGGTCTCTGCTGGTAAACTCTTTTTTCATTTACTGTTTGGACTTTCATTTAGGCTTTGGGTGTATTGAAAAAAAATTAATTTTCATGGCTATAACTTCTAACTGGAAGTGGCAAAGGCAAAATCTGACCTATAGATGGGACTGAAATTGTCCTTGTCCTGCATTCATTGGGGTTTGGGTGTGACACAGGTGTGGAAAGAGGCTTGAGGAGTTAAATTCCAGGGAAGTTCCCTGGGAAGGAACTGGGAAGGAAGTTCCAGGGAAGGAACTGGGATACTAAGACTTAAAAAGTATATGTATATTTTAAAAAATAAAAACCTGTTAATGACTTTTCTTTATGAAATGCATCTCTGAGGATGACCCAAAGGGAACTGTTGCAATGAGTAGAGCTGGGAGGGAATCCCAGGATATGTACAGAGTAATGCCAACCCTTTAACGTATATCGGCAGCCTCGCTGACTTTTTGGTTTCAACGTTATTTCAGAAAGAAGAGAAACCTGTGGAAGAGCTTCCTAGAAAAGTATGAATCTGTAAAAAACATATTCCTTATAGAACCATTGTTAGTTGAGTGTGAAAGGCTGAACTGTGCCCTGGCTCTCAGCTCTCATTCTCAATTGTACCAATCATGAACCCTTTTCTTCGACCCTTTTTTTGTTTTCCTGTGACCGTTAACACTTGATCTGATCAACTAACATGCTCTAGAGCCTCCCCTTTGTCTCATCTGCATGCTTGTATCTTGTGAATAGCTGTCTGGTTTCGTGCCCCTTCTGTCTTGTGGTAGAGAATTCACTGCGGCGAGTTTCCCAGTTTGTAGCTGCCTGTGTGTCTGGTGCAGACTGGGGGGGAACTGTAGGGGTTTGGGTTTTTTTTGCTACAAATACTGACTTTTGGCTACGTGTAGTAGGAAGTGGCGTTTTTAGAAATCTCTGCAGGAAACCCAGGGGGTGGGGAGCAGGGTTAGAATATGTATTTTTCCTAGCTAGGTGGCTGTGAAGCGTTGGAAAGTATCTCCTAGCAACAAACACCGGGATGGTTTAAGCTTGTTCATGGCTTCACAGGCTCTGCTCAGCAGCTGCTGCTGTGGAGCAGGTTCAGTTAACAGCAGAAAGTAGACCAAATTCAAGCTGAAATAACACTCGTACCAAGAGTTGCACCTGCCTGAACCACAGCAAAAATTGACCCGGTGAAATAAATGCTCTTTTAGCTATTTACTGGCAGAAGGAGAAGCATTTATCTTGCGTGGGAGAGACGTAGCAGAACTAGAAGATGCGTGGAAGAGGGTAGGATAGTTGCCCAGCACCGGGTCAGAGGGCATGTTAATCAGGTGGCTGCCCTATTCCAGGGTGTAACAGGCAGCTTCAGGTGTGATGGCTGAAGTTTTTATCCCCCTGCAAGCATTAAAATAAAATAGTGATCATGGGATGTTCCGTTCAGGGTGCAAGGGTCCTTCTGTGCCGAGCCATTCTGGGGTGATACCTGTGCTCTGTCCATTTCCCACTCTAGTCTCTGCATCCCCGAGTGGATGAGACTCTCACACTGCTTTCAATTCTTGTTATTTCAGGCCTTCAATTCGGAGACGGACAACTTCAAGCTGGCGTACGGAGGGCACCAGTACCACGCCAGCTGTGCCAATTTCTGGATCAACTGTGTGGAGCCCAAACCTCCAGGCCTCATTTTGCCAGACCTGCTCTGAAGGGAGCCTCGCTGAGGGCAGTGTCGGGTCTGATAAGGCAGGATGCTTGGGGTAAAGTGTGTGATGGGGGAAGTGGAAAGGGTGGTGTTTGAAACGTTCCCGTTTGACTTTTGTAGGGTAACGGGTTAAATCCACTGCCACATACACGTTGTTCATGAAGAGAAGTTTCAGAAATAACCAGGAAAAACTGCAGGGTGGCAAAAAAACAGGGCATGTCAGCCATTCTCAAGATGAAAACGGGTTTTTCTGTAACAAACCAGTCTGCAAACCTCTGAGAGAGCCCAGTTCTGAGCTCCCGAGAAAAACTGCAACGCTTGACCCATCTGCATAGAAGTGACCACTTAAATACTTGAGGAGCACATTTGCAAAGCAATCTTTTCTTTGAGTTTTGGGTATGTGGTCCACGATGTTTGTCTTTAACCGTGTGCTGCTATTCTGGGAGGGTGCATACAACGCACAGGAACTTGCCAGGCAAAATGAATTACTGACTTTGAAGGAATGAGACTCCCTCGAGCCGTATTTATCCTTCCACGGTGTTGGAAATTATACTGTGTTCATCTGCGTAGCTGGTTAGTACTGGGGGACATGGACTGGAAAAAAAAATCATTGAAATTTTCCCTATCCTATCTGGGGTCAAGGCAGCTGGATTTTAAAACTTGCAATCTTGGCTACTGTGTTGTAAGTAGGAGACAAAGCCCTTCCCTGGACCTGTCCTGGGCTGCAGCTGTGATTTGTTGTTTTCCTCCTCACCCTTTGGCTGCCTCGCTGTTGCTGTCTGCTCCTCTCTCTCCACTGCCTTTTTTTTGTGTGTGTGTTGATGTGCTTTTCTCGGTGGGATGCCTGTGTGTAACCTGTGCGACCTGGGGCTGCCTGTAACAAAGGTGTTCCTCGGACTCGGAGCTGGCGGCGCGCGGTGGCTCCTGCTCCAGCTGGGTGTGATTTAACACCGAAACTTGCTCTTCTCCAGCAGGATAGTTCTTGAAGCGGGTTATTGCCCTCTCCTTGCTCGTGGTAGGTACAGCTCTCTGGGCAGAAGGAGGTTGGTATAACAGACTACCACAAAATGTGACCCATACACCCGAAGTACCCCATTCTCTCTTCCAGACGACGGTGGAACCAGCTTTAGTGATGGAATTTTAAACCTAGTGGGAGCCTTGTGGCATTATTTTAAGAGCCTGAGCGCTGCACAGACTTGCTCTGGGGGGTGTGTATCCGTCAGGTACTTGATTCTATGACTTAAGTTTCTCAGATCTCGAGGAAATCTCCCTTCTCCCCAAAGTTATCAACAGCTTCTTTCCAAGTTAATCTTGCCCCCACTGCCCCAGACACTGACTGGTGGTTATTTGCTGAAATAGGAATAGATTACAATGAGGAAAAATGATGCTTTGAATTTAAAAGAAAAAAGAAAGAAAAGCAAGCTTAGTTATAGGAAACTATTAATTCTACCAAATGAAACAATCTTGGCTAATAAGGCTGCTAGGTGTCTGGCCCCTTATTTACAGAAATTAAAATAAATCTTCCTGCTGCCTGGAACTAGCTCATTCATAAAACAAGGAACTTGTACCTCCGGTCTCAAGCTCAAGCTATTCAAGTGGCAGGTTTTCAGTGGGGTGACAGCGAGTGCCTGCCTTCTGCTGCCCAGTAATTATCAAAAGAGAAAAAAAAAAACAAACCAGAAAAAAGGGGAAAAGGGCAGTCCCTCCTTGTGTGCTCTCCATTTCCTTTACTGGGTGTGAAATGGGGACAGTGCTCAGCACTCTTGCTTCTAACCACGGATGTCATTAGGGGCCGGTGGGTCCATCACCGGGGCGAGGGTTCCCCTTGATGCTGGGGGGCTGCTCAGCTGCTCTGTAGGGAATTATGGAACCACTTCAAGGCTCTCTGACTTCAGGCAAACGCTCTGGCTCGCTGCTGGCGAGGGGACTGACTGCTTGAGTGGTTGGGAGTATCAGGCTGAGGCGGAGGCCCTTGCTTATGAAAGGCTGTATTAGGAAAAGGGGGTTGATTGTTAGCTGGGGTTTCCACTGCAGCTCCTCAACACTTAGCCAGGTGGGATTTACTTTTTTTTTTCTTCATTATTTTCTTTTTCCTTTCTAATTAAAAGAGGATGCCACAAATGAAAAGAGGCCGCGGTGTGAAGCTGAAAGCAAGCGGTATTTCAGATGCGGCTTTATTTGTCACAAAGGCATTTGTCGGTGACGTGCTCCGTATACTCCTTAAGCAAGTTCCCTCTCTGTGGTGTATCCAGTGTGTCTTTTGCCCCGTAGAAATAAGGAATGGACATTTACAATTCTAATTGCAGCAGAGCTCCCTGAAGCCTGACACTCCCTGTGTGTCAGGGGAGGCAGCAGGAGATATTTGCCGCCTTGGTGGCGAGCGGGGAGCGTTCTCCTGAGCCGGGCACCTTCCCGTCACGTGGAGGCACCGAATGCTTTGGGTGTAGACACCCTCGATAAAGGCATCACACGACGAGGATCGTCTCGACTCAGGCACCCCGGCCGTTCCCACGACTCGCTGTTGCATTCGGCACCTCCTCGGAGGTGACACCAGTCACCGGCTGTACCCCGGTTGACACTGTTTTCTCTGGTGCATTCTGGCAGCCCCTGTTCCCTGCCTCCCCTCCACCCAGGCTGATGGAGCCGGTGGCTTTTTGCTTGGGTTGTGCTGAATTTCACAAACATAACTCCTTTTCCTGCATGTATCTGCTAGAACAACAACAACAAAAAAGAAGTGAGAAACACTGGGGTTTTGTTGTTTAATGTAGGAGTTCTCTGGAGCTGCCTTGGCATTACCTGTGGGAAGTGATTTTTCTATGCATTTGTGTACATTTGGAATCTTAAGAGATTATTTGCTTGGTTATTTAATGTGTATGTTGTTTTACCCAGCTGTATTCCTGATGCTTCTGCGCTCTCTTGGTGTGTCGTGGTTTTTCCTCAGTGGCTCCAGCCTGTCCCCTGCCCAGTTTGGGTTCAGTGTGACCTGAATTGGCTGCAGCCACTTGGAGGTTATTTGTGGTGTAGGAATTGTTTTGTTCTGCACTCGACCGTTCCGCTGATTTTTGTCCTCTCTGGCAGCAGCTTCTTTTCACCTGGGTTGGTTTTGAGCAGTTCTTTGCCTGAAATTTGTGCAGTTTATATGAAGTGATGGTGAGGTTCAACCTAAGGTTTGAGAAGCTCCCTAAAACCCAAGGAATGCTCCGATTTCTAGTTAAGCTCCGTGTCAGATTAATTAAACTTGAAATTAAAGAAAACCCTGCCTTTTCAATAAAAGCTGCTATTGTACAAACTACTTTTCCTGAAAGATTCCACCCCCCCTCGCCCCGGACCTGTGTTTTATTCCAGTTCTCAAAATATAAATGCCACCAGTTTGTGAAGGAAAGTGGTCAGAAAACTTCTCTTTATATTGTGATTCTTTGTTCTTCCCTCTGGGTGAATGTTCTTTGTCTTCTGGAAGCAGTTTTGCCATGAGTAGCTGGAGCAGTGTTAGTCTGGGCCATACTGGAGTCACTGCTGGCATTTGAAATCCCATGAGAGTAAGTCTTATCAATTGACTTTAGTACATTTTTTACTCTCTTAATTCTTGCAATGATTTATAAATCCTTTGTTGAGATTCAACCTTTGTTTTCAGTTAAAGAGCTCATTTCCTATCTGACCAACCCGTGAAAGCTTGTGCACAGCCAGAAAAAAAACCTGTGGCTCTTATTTCTTCTTTGGTTTCCAGAGATTGGAGGATGCACCAAAAACTGGCTTTTGAGGGGCAGGAAAGCAGACACTCCTGGAAAGTTCCTTCTAATACACACGAGAGGATCTTTTGCAAAGAAATACCTACAAGTATTAATACCGTCGCGCTTCTCCATAATGTAATCTTTAATGGGTATTTCAGGTGAATTCCTTATTTCATAATGGGCTCTCTCAGGCAATTAGGTTGGGTTTTTATTGGTCTGACTTCCCTTTTTGTTTAAGAGCCAGTCTTGATGCTTGCTTGGCTGAAAATGAGCATCTTCCCCTCCCCTGGGCACTGTGTGGAGACGGTCTATATAGTAATTCAAACTGGAGAATTTTTACCTTCCAGTTTTTATACAGAAAATACTGTTAAATTACATATAGTCCATTTGCTAGGTAAAGTTGAATTTTGCAAGCAGATTTTAGGTTTTAGTACTATTTCCCCCCCCCCTTTGAAATGTCATGCTTTCAGAATGTCTCCAGACTAATGATTACTCTTTGGTTTTTAATCTTTGGTTCCTTTTCATACTCACCGTGTCCCCAGCTGCAGTTTAACTCCTGATAAAACCAGAGAGATGAGCTGAATGATTTGTTTAGTTTGTTTTAACCAGACAGCCAAGACTCCTGGGTCAGTCTGTCTGTCTGTCTGTCCCTGAAACCGGGGCACGACCAGGAAACCTGAACTGTGCCCAGCCGGTTTTATTTCCGTGGGCCACAACTGGAGGACACCCAGATCCCGGTGTTGCTATTGTTGGGGAAAAAAAGGTGGTGTTGAAGTATTTGGGGTGGCTGATGTGCAGTTTCTGTCTGAGCACATCCTAGGGAAGGGCTAAACGAAGGGTTTGCAGGAGAATGGGCTCGGGGGAACAGGGGCTGGAAATGTCTTTTGGGCTGTGGGTGCTGAGGGGGTTGCAGAAACCCCTCTCACCAGGGGGGTCTCTCTGTGCAGCTCTGGCACTAATGCAGTTTGAACCCAGGGCCACTCTCCTGACTTCCACAGAATCCCAGAATATCAGGGATTGGAAGGGACCTTGAAAGATCATCTAGTCCCATCCCCCTGCCAGAGCAGGAACACCCAGAGCAGGTCCCACAGGAGTGTGTCCAGGTGGGTTTGGAATGTCTCCAGAGAAGGAGACTCCAGCACCTCCCTGGGCAGCCCCTCCCGGGGCTCTGTTACCCTCACCCTGGAGTTGTTTTTCCTCATATTGAATTGGAACCTTCTCTGTTCCAAATTGCAACCACTGCCCTTTGTCTTATCCTTGGGTGTCACTGAGAACAGCCTGGCTCCATCTGCAGGGATTCGGGGCACTTTCCTGCCCGTGTCCCCCACTGCAGTGGCCCTGGGCCCAGTTTAAAGCCCGTGACCTCCCACAGCCCTCGCTGGCCTTGCTGGACCTCACACCAGAGCCTGGAAATTATGGAGCCCCATTTCCTTCCCCTGGTGAGAAGCTTCCAGCGAGGGGCATTAGCCCAGCCCAGTAAAACCCCCGTCTCTGTGGTGAATCTCAAACCAGTGTCTGGGTNGGGTTTGGAATGTCTCCAGAGAAGGAGACTCCAGCACCTCCCTGGGCAGCCCCTCCCGGGGCTCTGTTACCCTCACCCTGGAGTTGTTTTTCCTCATATTGAATTGGAACCTTCTCTGTTCCAAATTGCAACCACTGCCCTTTGTCTTATCCTTGGGTGTCACTGAGAACAGCCTGGATCCATCTGCAGGGATTCGGGGCGCTTTCCTGCCCGTGTCCCCCACTGCAGTGGCCCTGGGCTCAGTTTAAAGCCTGTGACCTCCCGCTGGCCTTGCTGGACCTCACACCAGAGCCTGGAAATTATGGAGCCCCATTTCCTTCCCCTGGTGAGAAGCTTCCAGCGAGGGGCATTAGCCCAGCCCAGTAAAACCCCCGTCTCTGTGGTGAATCTCAAACCAGTGTCTGGGTGGGAGCTGATCAAAGCCTCTGATCGAATCCACTCTCATCTAGACTTCTACCACAACCAGGTCTGGTTTTACCCCTCTGAGGTCGAGGCCATTTGTGCTGGTTTGTAGCAGCAACAATGGTCTTCAGCCCTCGTGGCTGTTGGTGTGGGGAAGGCAGAGCCCTGTCCCTGCTGCAGTCCCCAAGCACCGTGGCTCACGTGGAGGAAACCCTTGGCCCTGTCTGGTGTCGCCTAAACCCACGGCTCTTCAGCTAGGCCTTCAGAAGAGACAAATTCTGAAACAGCCTCATTAATCACCTGGCTTTCGTGATGAGGAGCAGGAACTGAAGGACACCCGGCTGGGCTGCAACCCCACCAGCCCAGTGCCAGGAAAAAAAAGACTGGGATTTTCTCAAGACCGAGGCCCAGATGTGTTTAAAGCCACTGCCGCGTTTTACCCCGTGTCCTCGCTGTTAGCGCAGCTCTGACCAGGAAACCAACAGCTGTTCTTTAATCTTTATTGATTTGGTTTGGTTTGCTTGGTTGGCTGGTTTTTTTGTTTTTTACAAGTACAGAATCTCATTTAAATCAGAAAGCTATCTCGGCATCCAGCAACCTGCGCCTTCCTCCTGGGGAGGTGCGACCGAGGACGCCGACGTCTGGGAGGAAGGGACTCGCCTCGCTCTCCTGGTGGCCCCAGTCACTCTCTAATGGAACCAGTCCCTTCGCCTCCGCCGGGAGGGAGTGACGTCCAAGAGGCAGCGGCTTCGCCCTGGAAAGGCTTCTGCCCACGTCTCGGCTTGGAATCGTCCTCGTCACGCACACACAGAGGCAGGAGAAGGCAAAGCCTCCTCGCTGAAGCCATCCTTGCCCGGGAGGTTGAAGAGATGGCGGTTCTGCACCGAATTCATTCCAGAATGGCACGTACCCTTGTGGACACAAAGGAGTGATTTAGAAGAGGGCCAACCTCTCGCTGCTGTCTCGAGCCACCTTTGGACAAGATCTCTCTTTACTTTCCACCCACAAAAAAAACACCAGCATTTTTCAGTAGTGCAAGTGTATTCTGGGACTATCGCCCTGGCATGGAATGAATGAAAAAGAATCTTGTATTTACTCGATTTGAAGAATTCAAATTTTATTTTGCTTGTGGCCGACAAGGACTGACTTCACTCTTTTTTNTTTTTTTTTTTTTTTTTTGACTTTTAATACAGATTAAGAGCTGACTAAAGATCTCAAACACTATATACTGAGAGTCACTACGGATGTTAAATAAAACACCAGCACTAGCACCACAACCCTGCAACCCCTGTCTTCCTGGCTCTTGGACCTCGCTCGCCCTGTGCTAGTGCTGCTCCCAAGCCACTACAGGATCTTGCAAGGAAGCAAACAAGCTATTAACGAAATACCCAGGCTACCGCATCACAAAGCGCGCTTTGTTCATTAACTCTGCCAAATGCCTCGTGGGCCTTTCCTCACAGGATACTAATAAACTGACTAAAAAAGGGAGGGAGGCTTTTATGGAAGGGAGAAACTTAGAAGGAGACCTCATTCTGCTCAATCAAGAGGAAGGCGGATGGGGGAATCCCTGTAGAGAGAAATGCTTTGAAGGGAGTTGTTGGCCTTGCGGGTTAGTGAGGTGGGAATAAGTGGAGGTTCTGCTGTATGGTAAAGAACCAAAGTTGGCTGTAGAAGGAGAAGGGAATGTCTCCGGTCTGGTCCGACTCAGCACAGCGCGTCCCTTCTGTTGTGCTTCCCGTCTGCAGTCACATTAAATTCCCCAGTAAGGCATCAGGGGTCTCCTCTCTCTCTCGTAAACGTCTGGGACGATGCCATATGGCGTCTGTATCATTTTAACCGTCGTCTTCCCAAAGAGCTTCCTCTCGTAGTCTATCAGTTGCCTCCAGAAGCCCACGTTGGGGCGTATAACGGGGCGTCTGGATTTGACCCAGTTGTATGCCTCGAAGAGGGACACCTTGTGGTACTTCATCAGGTAGGCGATGCAGAGGGTGGCCGACCTGCTGACGCCGGCGGCGCAATGGACTAAGGTGGCCCCGTGCTTCCGCGCCACGCTGTTGATCTTGTCGGCGACGCTGTCGAAGTACAGGGAGATGGGGGCGTTGGGCATGTCAGCCAAAGGCACTTTCACGTATTCGAACTGGGGCCAGTTAAAATTGGGGATCTCGATGGTGGCATTGATGATGCAGGTGATTCCCCGGGAGAGGAGCAGGTGCCGGTTGGAGGCGACGCTGCCCCGGCTCAGGTACAGCGAGGGGGTGATTTGGGCGATGCCCCCGAGGGCACTTTCGGAAAGCATTCGTGGAGCCATCAGAGTTCTCGGTAAGGAGTTGTGGCTTCTGGAGGTCATGGAGGATCTTGGCACTCACGCTTCCATTATGGGAAGGGATCCAACGGGATCTTCAGCCAAGGGAAGGATTGTCTGGACTGGTGGTGGCAGTAGGACAGCGAGAGCTTCCTCCGCTTAGTCACTGCAAAAGACAAGCAATGCCACGTGAGCGGGGCAGCCGCCCGGTGAGACCACGTCTACGCAAGAGAACAGGAAAACCCAACTCATCCTGCCATGGCCTGGAAACCAACCTCCTGCCAGCAAACCTCCCTGGGGGAAGGTGGTTCTGGATTTGCACAGCGATTATTACCCCGGGGCATTGCCTGGACAGATATTAACACACACAGACACACACACACACACACACAAAATCTGCCAGCCTAATTAGCTCCAATTACTCGTCGAGGGTTCAGGCAGTCTACCTGTGGCGCTGGAGAGCACTGCACCCGGATTAGCGTGTGGAAGATGAGCTTTTTCCCTGCTCAAAAGCAGCAACTTCACAACTGGCCAGAATCCAAAGGGATGGTGAGAACCAGCTCACGGGGGCCGGCGATTTGGGTTACCCTGCCCTCTCCCCAGTGCCACCCTCCTCCTGTTTTTTTTAGGTGTGTGTGAGGCCCCGCCAAAGCACATAAAGAGAAGAAAGTTGTTCATTAGAAAAGGCAGTGAGTCATGTCCATCCAGATCAGCAATCGGCTCTCATGGAGGCTGGGGAAGTGTGGAAAGAGTGACCTGGTTATGTCAGAAGCTGAGAGCAAAACCCAGGCGGAGGCTGGGCCAGTGGAGGCTTTTCCTGATGCTTTTGTGACTGACTAATGCTCTGGAGAAAGACGCGCCCCGCAAGGGCTTGGGTTCACCTGTGGGAGCCACGTGTCCCTCCGCTGTGGCCCTTGGGAAGGAGCCCCCCAATTCCCCGCTCCTGTAGGACTTCTCCAAAGCCAGGGGAGAAGCCACACAAAAGGGGACGAGCCCTGGAGCCTTAATAATTTGCAAGTCCCTTTTAGCTGTGCCTTCTCCAGCCGGAGATGGGCAGTGGGGGAGGCTCCTGCCAGTGCGGGGTGGGGAGTGTGTCTGAGCCCACCAAAGTACCACTGGGCTTTGCACAGAAGGGACCTGGAGGATGCTGAGCACCTGAGGTGAGGGTGTCTGTCCCTCCAGCACTTAAATCTGCGGGTCAGAGTCCTCAAAGGGCTGAGAGACCCCAACGGTGACTTCCCCAGCCCCGTCTCTCTGCATCCTCCACTCCGGGAAGCACCAGCAGGTCTCAGCAGCGGCTGGTAACGCTGCCAGCAGATTTTTGGCATGGCTTCGTGGTACGGTAACTTAATGAGCATAACACCATCTCCTCTGTGGCTTGTTCCCTGCTGGCAGCGACTTGAGCAGCTCCCGCAACCGTGGGCCCAAAGTGCCGGCGCTGCAAGAGCTCATGCCCCAACAAGAAGAATTTTGCTGCAGCTGCGAATGCTCGGCTTCCCCCTGCGGACACCCCCACCGCAGCCACCCAGCTGGAGCAGCCATGAAAGGCAGGGGGTTTCAAAGGAACAAAGCCCTTTGAGCAGGGGAAATCCCTGCTCTCAAAGAGCTGCTACTGACAACGCAAAGGACTGAGGCACTTACACTTGGTAACAAACTGTCCTGCTCCGAATCACCGACCGGCACTGGGACCCCGTGGGCTGCTGACGCTGGGATGGATCATAGAGCGTGTCCGACGCTGGGCTGGGGAAAGAAGAGAGCACAGGGTTTACTGGGATCTGTACTGGACCCAAAACAGGACACCAGGCAGCCCCCTCTGCTGAGGTACCTTTAAGCCACTGGAATTAAGTGGTTGTCCAAGACCTGGGAGAGAGGACCTCCCCCCCCCTGCCCCCCACCCTGGGGAGAGACAGAGGCCTCGGGAAGGCACTCGCTGCCAACCGTGTAATGTCACCAGTTGCTGCCAGCAGAGCATTCAACATCACGGTAAGCCCAGAGGAATCTGAGGCTGGCACAAAAGTCATGACTCAAAAAAGAAAAAATAGTTTTTAAGTAATTAATTTGCTTTCAAGTCTCCTTTGGAATCCACCAGGAGTCTCGCCTAGTCCCGGACAGCTGCTGCAGGTCTGCGTTTCTTCTGATGGTGCCCAAAACACCCTCCTGGGAGCCCTTCTGCGAGCACCGTGCTACCTGCTCCTGCTCCTCAGACACCGCTGGAGTCACAGGGAAGAGGCAACGCTGGTGCCCTGAGCCACAGCTTCCCGCTCTGGGACAGCAGAGGACGGGGGCAGCATCCCCTTCTGTTATTTCTCCAGATAGTCCAGAAATAACCGAGTCCCCAGAGTGCAGGTGAAACTGGCTGGGAAACGCTGCTGGGCCACGGGAGAGCAGGGGAACGCCTGTCCCCAAAACTGCTCTCAGCAAGGCAGACCCCTCCTGCTGCCATGCAGCTCCCCGTGGGGACAGCATGGGGCTGGAACTCCTCCCTGCCCCCTCCCTGGGACAGGGGGTGCAGAGGGAAGGCTGGGGAAAGGACTGTTTCCCCATGAATGGCCTTAAAATCATGAAGGAACCTGCACGGGGGAGGTGGGCTGGCTGGGCTTTGGAGCTGGGGCTGGTGAAAGGAGAGCTGCTGTGATGGCGGGTCTCGGTGCCCCAGGCAGGATGCTGGGTGCGATGGCTGGCCAGGGAGGCCACCAGCACGGCCACGGTGCGGGGCTCTGGGGAGCTGAGAGAAGCCAGCTGGAGGCCAAATAGCAAACCCAACCAGGATTTTTACTGCCATGCCTCCCTGGAGGGTGGCTGGGAAACCTTAGCAGAGGGCAACCTGCCCCCATGCTGCAGGAGAGCCATGGCACCTCTTTCCGCTCGCCTGCCAGGGGTCTGCTGTGCCCTGGCAGCTTCGGGGATGGGGCAGCAGTGTCCCCACCTCGCTCCCACAGACTGGGGCACCTGAATCTGCCCCAGTGTAGCCCCAAAATTCGCCTGCACACCCTCCCTCCACCCCACATCCAGGCTGGCGCGGCTGAGCTCCAGCTGCTCCTCGGGGCAGGATGGGAAGGGCTTTGCTGCTTTCCATAAAGTGGTTCCTGTTTGCAGGCAGCGACTGATCCGGACATTTGCATGTGACAGGCTGGGCTCGCTCGGCAAACTCCGCCGCCGCCGGGCTGGCAGCAAACTGCCCGCGCCCTGCATGCAGCCTGTGCCCGAGAAGCCATCGCAGGGTGGCCCAGACCGATGGGCAGTTGGACCAGCGGCTTATCACCCTCATCCCCACGTTCCAGCTACGCTGGGCCACTTCCCTGGGGCTCCAAATGGCCAAGGCCCAGGCAGCACGGCCTGAGCTTGAAGCAGACCAGCTCTCATCCACAAAGAGTTAATGTTTTGGAGAGGAGTTGGTTATACAAGCGAGAGATAAGGCTGCTGTGCTTGTCAGACCACATCCCTGGTAGCCGAGGATGCTGCCTGCTGGCCCCGGCAGGAGCAGATGCCAGGGAACTGCGCTGAGGGAGAGGGGCAGGTGCCAGCGTCCCTTCCCATGTCTCGCAGCTCTCACAGGAGCCACCAGCTGAGACACGCTGCCTCAGGCATGTGACAAAGCCTCGGTCCCTCCTGCCCACACACACCAGGCTGAGCAGCTGCTGGCTTACAGGGAGCCTGAGAAGGAAAGGGGCCTCGGGTGGCAGACGTTGGGTGCCATGCCTTCATCTGATGAGGAGGAGCCACCACCAGGCTTGCAGGTGTGAGTCGCTCTCTGTGCCGATGGCTGCACCTTCTCCTAACCCTCCTGCCCGGCCCCAGCTCCAGACAAAGGCTCTCCCGAAATCTGGCTCCCGTGAAAGGCCATCTGCCTGTCCCCACACACCTGGTTTTACCCTGCCGTGTCCCCGCTGTCACCCAACGCCCTTGCCCTTCGTGCAGGACTTCCCGCCACCGTGCTGAGGCAGAGAGAGAAGCAAAGAGGGAAAAGCCTCTTCCCAGCCATCGCTGTGTGCACAAAAAGGGGAAAAGCAGCTGAAGACCTAACGAGGCAGGGACACAGCCCTGTGCCACCTGTGAAGGACAGTGGCAGGAGAGGCCAGCGCAGTGGCCAGCAGGCTCCTGGCAGGGGGAGAGGTGCTGGCCATGGGTCCAGCTCTGCCCCATTCAGCAGAAACAGGGAGGGCTGTCCTGAGACGACCAGTTTGCACCATCTCACATGGAAAATAACACCCCATCTCCTCCCATTTCTTGATGGTTTGAGCGCATTAGTGGTTGCACAGGCTGGGGTGGCCACACAAGCCTGGAGAAGTGTCCCCAGGGTGTCTCAGCTGGTTCTTCATGGCTGTCACCCTGCACCTGGGCAATGGGAGGCAACAGGGGCTCCTGGACGGAGGGGTCAGACCCACGGCTGCCTCCGAAGGAGATGGATGTGGCTGTGGGTTCCTGCAAAGGGCTGACATTCCAGGAGGGTGCAGACTGTCCTTCAGGCAAAGACTGGCTGGTGATGGGCCAAGAGCAACCAGGTGTTCCTGCTACCACATCCTTGTTTGCTAAGCTGACTCCAATTAATGGATTAATTACTCCTGTAACAGCTGTGACCCACAGGAAGCCCCTTTCCACACTCTGCCTTGGTTTTCTCCATGCACAGAGACCAGAAGCAGCCAGGTGCTCTCGCTGCTGGGGAGGGCTGGGGGTCCTGAGTTGCTAGGGGGTCCCTGGCCCCGGTGACACAGGGGCGGGACCATTCTGCCTCCTCCCTTCCCAGCAGATTGGTGGGTTCTGCCATTTCTCTCATCTGCATAATCAGGGGTGGGGGAAGCAAGTGGGTAATTACAGCCTGGAGATGACTCTGGTCTTCAAAGCCTCCAGGTCCTTTCCATACAGCTCCCAGCCAGCACCCTCCTTGGGTGCAGGTTTATGGTGAGGAGGACACTTCTTCAGCACCCACCGTGGCCAGGACCTCATCCTGCAGACCCGCTGCTCCCAGTTGTGCTGCTCCGGTGAGTCTGGCTGGCTTTATCGTGTGCTTTGTGTGTTTCTGCTCTTCCTTGAGGCTAAACCACATGGTTCAGCTGTGGTTGGTTGGGTCCACCAGGAGAAGGAGCTTTGCTCGTGGTAGCTGCTCCTGGGGGTGTGTGCCTTGGCAAGGCTGACCAGTTTGACACCAGTATCCCGGCTGGGCTTCCTGGCATCAGAGGAGCTCCTCTCCAGGCAAGGGGGTTTCAAAAGCAATGTGACAATACCTGTGTAATGGCTTGTGTATCGGGTGCTCCTGTCCCTTGGAAAGGTTACTGCTGGCAACGCTTGTGCCTCTGTCCTTCCAAATCTTCCAACAGCTGGAGTTTGTTTCTCTTGTGTTCGTTCCTGGGAATGCAGTCCTGCTAACTAAGGCTGAAATTCCCACGGGAAAGCATTCCTGGACCTCCTGAGAAAGGCTTGAAAACACCTCTGGAGGCTCAAAAGGCAGATGTTAAATGCACTCTGATCCCTAGGACAGGAGGGAGAGCCTTGTCTGTCTCTAGACAATGAGTTGGCAGGTCTGAGCTTCTGGTTTCTGGTTCTGGTGCTGCTGAGTGATTTTTCTCCAGTTTTGGGGGAGTCTTTTGCATTTTCTTCTTTGAGAACAGAGGCTGTGACTTGTTCCTGAGGGACTTGAGTAAGACTTGCAGACGGTGTGTCAGTAATGTGGCCACGTGGCTGGTACCTGGCAGAGGTGAGAGCATCTCCCAGGCCCTTCTGCCCCTGGACCATGTGAAATTGGAGCAAATTTAGTGTGTGGGAAGGATTGGGTGAGTTGTGGGCCTTGTTCTCCTGATGGAGCCACACTGAAGCCACTGGTTTTATCCCAGGAGCATCATCTGGGATTCGAGGCAGGTTTGTGGGTTGGGTATGTGAAACGTCAGTACTGAAGCAAGCCTTCTCCCCCTTCCCAGGAGAGGAAAAGTTATTCATTTTGGAGATGACAAATGCTCTCTAATGCTGCAGTGAAGAGTCAATATTGCAGGTGCTGAACAAATGGAGACTGCTCAGGGCTGTTCCTGGCCAGGCTGAACAGCAGGTTGTTTCAAAAACGGTCTTGGAGAGCAGCATTTGAAATAAATTTCGGCAGAGGGCACAAACTGCAGTCGTTCTCGGGGTCAGGTCTTGCTCGTGCCAAATCCCTGGGAGCTTGGGGTGGGCTGGAGGCCATCATCCAGCCTGGCTCTCCTGGGTGTCACCGCAGTGACCGCAGCTCACTGCTCTTTCTGCTGGGGTCTTTGCTTTCCTGCCTCTGGCTGTCATGGATGTGCTTCTGAAGCTGCTACGGACTCTTCCCAGGCGCGTGGCTCAGAGCCATCAGCACATCCTCGTGACAGAAGGGACAAGCAGTTTGGGTTTTGAGGTGGAAAGTAAGAAAGGGGAAGCAGGAGGGGACGGTGGGGTGATTTGGGCTGTGACAGAGGACGCCTCAGCTGAACCCCTGGTTGATTCTCTGCAGCCCGTGTTACCCTCTTGGGCGAGCAGAGGGTGGAAGCTGTCAGATGTTGAATCAAGATACTAATCTGTCTCCCCAAAGCTCTGAGCAGGCCTGGCTGCTTGAACAGCACCCGGCATGAGTGGGGCTCCCACGCTTGCAAGAACAAACCAGTAACTTCCCAAAGGTTTTGTGGTGCATTTTGGGCACGACTCCCCCCGACACAAGAACTTGCAGGGTACGGCTGCACAGAGTCCCAGGGTCACCCTCCCTCAATAGCAAACACACTTAGTCCATGAGCACAGTCTTGTTTCTCCTGGTGTGGCACTGCCTCCTCCACACACCTGCGATTCGGGCTGCTCCCATGACCTGAGCCAGCTCTCTAGGCTGCAGGGCTGACGAACCCTCATTAGCCTGTCCCAGCCTGCTGTGACGCTGCCTTTGGAGGGGTGACAGCAGACACTCCCTCGTCACGGCCCATGGGCACCGATGGCGTGCTTTGGGCAAGGCCAGGACATCACAAACCTCACCCAGCTGCATCCTGCAGCCCGGGAGCAGCATCCTCGCCCTTGCAGCCCACCTTTGTCGTGCCACCAAGCTGTGGTCTGTCCCCAGGATGCTGAGGTTAATACACAGAGCAGGCTTAGGAGGGGTTAATGAGTGATTGCAAAATGCATGTCATGTGGGTAGCATCCATTGCAAGCAGTTTACAGACCATCAGGGCATGCCTTAGAGCTGGCTGTAAATCAGCCCAACATGCTCAGCTCCCAAATGTCTAGCCCTGCTCTGCCAGCCCAAGACTGCCATTCTCCCAGCACCAAAGGAGCAGGAAAAAAAAACCCCATGGGTGGTGAGGTTTTTAGGAAGGATCCATCCCAGGATGCCACTTGGCCCATTGGCCAGGATCCCTGGCTGCCTGTCTCTCTTCTCAGGGAGGCAGCAAAGCCTGCCCCCGGGCATGTTACTGGCTCCCTTGCCACGCAGCCACCCCCTCCTCACTGCTGTGTGGAGTGGGAACAGTCAGGGCTGCTGCTTCTCTGCTTGGCAGCTGGATCCCACCAGCTGCGAGGAGCAAAACCCCTGGGCCAGGAGGGATGGAGTGAGATGGGGAACGGGCACGACCTAGAGCACGCTGATATTTATAAACCATGATAAAGGCACCCTGCTCCGGGGACAAGCCTCCCTTGGCAACCAGCAAGAGGGGTTTTATGCAAGAAAAACAAACCATCTTTCTTTTTAAAGCAGTGTCTGTTACTTGAGCCTCTGGCTGGCTCTAGCATGCTGTGCTCTGCGTGGCAGTTGTTTGGGGAGAGCTGGGGGGGAACAGGGCTCGCCCCGCTACATGCCAGTAGCATGGCCATCCATGCCTTAAACTCTGGTTGGGTGGGTGAAATAGTCTTTAAACACCCAGAATTAAGATTTAAGGAGGCATAAACGGGATCCTACAGTTGTGTGTGGTGTCAGTTCTGGAGTCAGCCGAAAACCAAGAGCTGTTTTTGAGCCCTGAGTGGAGATATCATCTGTTCTGAAGTGCCAGGGCTTATTTCAGTGCCAACTGATGGCATCTGGATTGCAGGTAGAGTTTAGAAAAATCTCCTCTGGTCCCTGTGTCTGTGTAGAGAGGAGCTGGGGCAGGAGCAGACCCACACCTGGCTCTAGCTATGGGGGTGCTGCAAGATGGAGCTCTGTTTTTCCTGGGGACGTGCCCTGTGCAGTCCCAGCTGAAAGAAGGGACATGATCTCTTCCTTATTAGCTGAGCAAAACACAGGGACCTGGTGTGTTTGCTCATCTGTGACCCTGCTGGGACCAGGTCGGTGCCACCAAGGGTTGTGGCTCTTGCCCATGTGGCACGGCTGTGCCCCCTCCCTGTCAGCTCACCTCAAGAGCCCATCAAACTAAAGGCAGATGCAAATTCCCTGTATTGTGCCCTGGAAACCCTCCGGTGCTTCCACGCTGGTGCTCACCCAGACCTTTACCGGGGGTGCTGCCAACTGGTGTGCACTCTGAAGGCGGCCCTGCTTCTCCAGGGGGTGTCCTCAAAGCATGACACCCCCCAGGTAAAGCTGACTGTGATGCCAGATGATGGTTCCTCTGCCAGAGGAACCCCCTGGGGGCACCCAGGCTTTCCAGAGCCTGCCAGGGATTCGGCATGGGGGGCAGTAAAAGCAGGATGGGAATGGGTTGGTCGGTAGAGCTCGGCCACTGCATCTCTAAGGAATGAGGTCACCTTCTGAGCACATCCATGGGGTTGCTTAGGGTAACAGGAAGGGAGGCCAATTTTAATCAATTAGTTGGAAATCAGGTTTACACGCAGCAGCGAATGCTTCCCGTGTAAACAGCGCAGGGCCAGTGCCCCTCGCCTCCCCGTGGCTCTGCCCAAGGCTTGGTCAGACTGTTATTTCACTCAGCAGAAGGGACACCGGGCAAAATCAAATTTCCTTTGCAAACTGGGATTCCTGCCCCTGTGAGGCGCTGCTCAGCCTCCCCCCAGGGGGAAGGGACCCGCAGCCACCCTCTATGTGGTGGGGTGAGATGTTGACAGAAGGGGAAAATTCATTCTCATCAATCCAGGCTCCCCAACCTGCCTGGCTGTGGGGCACAGGGCTGCAGTGAGCACAGCAGCACCTGTGGAGCCTTCCTGCTGGGAAACAAAAACCTGCCTGATTAGTAGTATTTCCTTTTAATTGAAAGTTGGGGGAGTAGCTGTGAGACCAGCCCATGAGCTGTAGGGCTGGCACTAGGGAGTGCTCTGTGGGCACCGCCGCTGGGGCAGCCACCCCAGCCCTGGGAGCTGCCCAAGGAAGGGTGGGAAGTGCATTTGCCTTCCAGTTGAAGGCTTGCTTTCCAAGCAGCTGGGAAGCTGGTGCTGCTGTTTAGGGATTTCTTGGCTATTTCCAAATGCCAGAGCCCTATCTGCTAGATACAATCCCTGTTTGCAGTATGGTTGCTCAGTGTGTCTCTCTGGAAGTGATAAATCGGTGTGTGCGTGGTAAGGGTTGCCTACCTGGAGAGGAAAGGGGCTGGGAGAAGTCCCATATCTGGTTTGAGGCATGACCCCTGCCTTCCAGGGAAAGCCACCCTGGAAGGAAGGTCCTGCAGTCGTGGCAGGAAGCCTGGAAGGCTTCTCCACTGCTGGTTAACGCCCTTGAGTAGATGGCTCCGCTGGTGCAAGGCTTAGGGAGCAGGAGCAAAGCTGCTCCTGGTACCCACTACTGCCCAGATGCCTTTTCTGCTCTCCTCATTCCTGACTTCTGCCTGGGTGCCCAGATGTGCCACATGGCTGGTTCCCTGGGACAAAGCTGGTACTGACTCTCAAAACAGGTCTGTCTGAGACCTCCTTCTGTAGGCTCCTGCATTTCTTTCCTCCCTCTCTCATGATGTCTGCTTTAGACAGATTTTCCCTCACCCCCTTGTCCGTTTCTAGCTCTAGAGAATGGCGAGCTCTCTACCTTTCCAGCTTGGAGATTCCAGCTGGGATCAGGTCCTGAATTAAACCATGCAAATCTCAATATTGCCCTGACCAAGAAAGAGCCCAGAGCAGAACCTGCAGAGCAGCGAGGGCTTGTATGAAACCCCTGGGATTTCACTTTTCCTTCTGGAAGAAGGGTGGGCTGTAGGTGCTCCTGTCCAGGACCCAGGCGAGCCCTCGGGGGGGATGCAGGGAGGACAGGCAGAGCTGCACATTCACACCTCCTCGGCATTAAATCGATTAAAACCTGCTGCATTAGTGCTCCCCTCCCGACATTCACCAGGGCTGCGTGAGCCAAGCCAAGGCAGCAAATCTATGCCGGTGGGAACTGGCACACGCCCTCCAAACAGGGGACTCCTGGTTTTGCATTGCTTGGGAACCGGTGTGCCATAGGAGCCCGTCCCCGCCACCGGGAAGGTGGCAGCACCAGGGTGGATGGAGAGGCCCAGGGGGAGGAATCCACTCAGTGCCAGGGCAGGGACAGCTGACCCGGTGTATCGTAAGGGAAAACACTGTTTTGTCAGTACTAATCCCTCCGCCGTTCCCGTGGCAGTGCCATTAGGGATAAACTGAACTTGCAACATGATATTAGGACATCTGTCAATACCCGGAGCTTCAGAATAAGAGACTCATTTGCTGCCCTGTCGAACAGGTTATAATCCTTCCCGACCTCCCTGCAGCCAAATGCCACTCATTGATTACGCTGTTGCTCAAAGCAGCTACTCCGGCGCTGAGTCAAGGGCCGTGTACGCAACCGGTTCGGTTTTGGGGCCGGCCAGCCGCAGGCACACACTGGGGTTTGCCAGCACCAGGATGCCCTGTGAGCCAGGGGTGGCTGTCACCTCGAGGGGCAGGAGCCAGGGGGGCTGGAGATGCCCGTCACCCTCATGGGCAGGAGCTGGGGGTGCCCACCACCCTGGAGGGGTGGCAAGCAGGACTGCCAAGGGGTGGCTGTCACCCTGGGGGCAGGAGCTGGGGGATGCCCATAGGGGTGGCTGTCACCCCGAGGGATGGCAGCCAGGGATGCTGGTGGGGGGTGGCTGTCACCCCGAGGGGTGGCAGCTGGGGGTGGCGCTGGATTCCAGCAGCCCCGTGTGGGCTGAGGCTGGTGTCCAAGAGGGGGAAACACCTGACCTTTGTGCTGGGCTATTGTGGCTGCCGTCTCAAACAACTCCCCACCACCGCCGCCGCCGCCGGAAAGGCTCACTCGGAGGTTCCCCCCCGCCCCCAGGTTGTTTGTTTGGGGTTTTTTTGCCTTGTCCTGTTCTTTCAGGCACCTTCTGGCACAGCCACCTCGGTGGTCCCCGCCGTCCCAGCACCGGCTGGGGTTGTCGCGACGCCGGCAATCCCCGCAGCCAGCCCGGGGAGGGGATGAGCCCGTCTCCCGCCCCCCGCTCCGAGGCGGCGGGGAGTGGGGGGGGC
>VZTM01009218.1:1375212-1402557 GCA_013400555.1 Jacana jacana | reverse complement strand
CGCTTTCCTACGCCAGCATCCCCGATAAAAATAACCCCCTCCCCACGCCGAGGCGGTGAATGGGGCTCTGATTTCCCCCCGGGGTGGATGTGGCGGGTCTGGGCGATGGGGGACGAGCTGAGCCTTGTAAATAGAACAGCATTTCCATGGCAACCCCAACTTTTCATTATTGTTAATTACTTGCACGGTGCCAGAGCTGCGCATGGCGCTTCCCAGCGCAGATAAAGATAGATTTCCTCCCCCCCTCCCCTCCCCAGCCACCACCACCTTTTCAAAGCCTCTCCAAAAGACAGCCTGCTCTGGGGAGGCTGGAGCCAGGTCTGGCAGGCGGCGATGGAGACATTTTGTGAGGAGCTGGAGAGGGATTTAAAGGAGGAGGGACCGGTGTGGCAGAGAGGCAGCCAGGAGCTCAGGGGTGCCTTTTCTCCCCAAAACCACCTTCCCTCTGTGTCAGAAAATGGTTCAGAGGAGCCATGGCAGCGTCCACCCAGCTGGGAGGGGGGATAAAAGTGATGGGGAGAGGGACCACCTCTTCTTTCCTCTCTCTTTAATGGTGCTGGGGAGTGCGGAGGGGAGGGAGTGCTGGTGGCGGGTGTTACCGAAGGGACAGGGATCTGTTGGTGTTGGCTTGAGCCCTTGTGCCTTGGAGGAGCCTCCTGCAGAAGGGACACTCAGCTGTGCTGGTTTCAATGCAAAGCTTGGTGTCTGTTGAGTTTGATTTTATTGGAAATGGTTTTGGAAGCTCTTGGGTGAAGAGCTTTGTCCTGTCCCGTCTCTCCCTCCCCGTCAGCCCCTCTGGCCCCAGCTGGTGCTACAGCCCGTCAAGATTTGTACCCAAAATCCCGCCGTCGGTGCGTCTGTGGTGATGGGTCGCTGGCTCAGGTGGTGGGTGTCCTCAGCTGGGGGTCTGCATGGCCATGGGTGGTTCAGGGTGTTGGCATTCCCGGTCTATACAGTCTCAGGTTGTACAGACTTTCACCTTCAACATGTAATTCGTTGCTGGTGCTTGTCTTTACCTCAAAAATATTCCAATTTGATGTGGTGGTCAGGTCCAGGCACCCACTGTTGTGCATTTACCTTATCTCAGGCGGTGAGAAGCTGATGGGTACAGATACAGGCAGCTGCGTGACCTTTACAGTCTCACCCGGAGTTCAGGGACATGGATTTGAGTCTGTTTCAAGTCATTTTGATGTTTATTACAAACCAAAACACTATGCATCCAATGGCACCTCAGGGACACAGGATAATTACTCCTTGGGGGGGCACAGAAAAAACAACCCCCAAGCCTAAACACCTTAAACAGGTTCCAGTGTAGTTACAGCCGAGGCTTTTCCACGAGATCCCAAACTTGAGAGCACCCCATGTCCCTCCTGCTTTGGCTGTTGGTTACGTAGGGGCTGTTATTTCAGCCGTGTTCAGCGACTGGGAGGTGTTTGATAAAGGGCTCCCTCTCTGGTGAGTCACCCCAGGCTCCATCTCAAAAGAACCATCCTCATCATCCACTTGGATCTGGAAACACCCAAGTGTTTCGGGGCCGTGCACCCACACTGTAGGACGGATCATCCGGGGTGACGCGGTGACACGCGTGTGCGCAGGAGCTTGTTGCGCCTCGTCCTTGCTTTGTTCGTCACCCGGGCCCGTCGCTGCCCCCAGGGCAGAGGGAGGGAGGGCACAGAAGGGCTGGCATGGGCTCTGGGCAGTTCATCACGCTCTGCCCGCTGTATCTTTGCAGAGAGAGCACTGGGGGGTATGGAAGGTGTCTTTAACTTGCGTTCCGACGGGCTGCTCCGGGTGTAGGAGCCAGCCTTTCCCACGCAGGCTGGAGCCGAGGGGTTATATAGAACTTGACAGTCCCCAATCCAGTTGGGAGCAGCTGAAGCTTATTGGTTTGAACAGCGTGCTCCTGCTGTGCTGTGTGCTAATATCACATAAAAGGAACAACTGTTGAGGAGCTTCCCTGCCACATCCTTTCCCAGCCTTTAGCACAATTAAGTTAAAAAGACCGGACCGCTGCGAGCTCTATTTTTACACCCTGGGGCACGTGCTACCTCCTTGGAAAGCTGTCACTGTTTTAGGAAGGGGTACAAGAAGGGAGGGGATGGTGTTTCTATACCCCTGCACTGTGACAATGTCAAAGTGGGGCTCTTGCATGATGCTCTTCTGCCCTTATTCTGGGTCACTGTCGTCAGAAAAGCACCGTGATTCTCTCTTTTAGTTACAAGAAGTGTTAGAAATGAATGCCCGTTCACATTTAAAATTAGCTTATACAGCATATGACTCTTTCCAGCGTAATTGTGACAACAGCAGTGTTAAACAGCAGAATCCAAAGGAACTCAGACAAAGAAATGTCAGTATTCACACAATTTAACAAAGCTCCCTACTTGTTTTTACCACCACCACCCCCCCCCAAAAAAGCCCCAAAAGATTTTAAACAAAAGGAAACGTCCTTCATTCAACACTTAAAATCTTTCTGTGCTGCCAAAGCGACTTCAGAGCTTCTCCCCCTCTGCCTGCTCCAGCCGAAGCGCGACGCCAGGCCTTCTTAGGCTTTGGTGGTGGTGCCCTCAGGGTTTGGTGGTGATGCCCTCAGGCTTTGGTGGTGGTGCCCTCAGGCTTTGGTGGTGCCCTCAGGCTTTGGTGGTGCCCTCAGGCTTTGGTGATGTACCCTTCTCTGATAAGGAAGTCGTAGATTTTCCTGGTTTTGTTCACATCGATCTTGATGAGCGCTCGGGCCTGTGCCAGCCTCAGGCCTCCTTGTTTGTTACACTCGTTCACCAGAGCAGCTTTATATTCCAAATAGGCTCCAGGGACCAACCTCACCATCTGACAGAGCTGGAACACAAAAGGTGCCATTAATAAACACTGATGCTCGTCGGGCGCTTTCATTCCCCGATCCCTGTTGGGGGAGCAACCTTGGGAGTATTTTTCTGAAAACACTTTAAATGTGTTGGTGGGGTTTTTTTTTGCTGTTGGTTGTGTGTGCTTTGGTGTGTGTGTGTGTGTGTGGGTGTGTGTGTGTGTATTTTTTTTGGCACGGGGGAGGAACTGCGTTAGGAGCCGTTTCCATCCCCAGGTAGGGAGGGGAGGAGCTTGCCGGCTGCTGCCTTCAAAAACATTCCTGACTTTAAAAAACCACACAAACTGGGAGGATGAAAGCCAGCTCCCGGCTCGCAGGAGCGTAGCGATGAGTGTGTCCTGTGTGGGCGTTGTTCTTTACAAACCCGGGGAAGTACACATGCCGGAGAGACGCGCAGGCAGCGATTCAGGGAGCTGGAGGAGCGCCAGAGAGGGCATCTGCCTATTAATCCCCTGCAGACTAAGGCTTTAATACCTCTTCTACTAAAAGCTGCTCCACACACAAGGCCTGGCCCCTCTGGAAGGCCAGGGTGGAAAGTGTGTGTGGAGGGCGTTATGAGGTCTGGAAATTGGGGAAAAGGAGTTGCTTTCAGAAGGGAAAAGGGCTTTCAAAAGGCCCCATGCTCTGCTCTTGGGGTGCAACGCTCCTGCTTCCCTTCCAAACACCAGCCACCTTCTAGATGGTGCCCTGGATTGCTCCCAGTGGAGACCCTGGCTGTCTCCTCCTTTTAATAAGAAATGCTTAATGGTTGTTCCTCGTTGATAGGAAATTGCAGGATTCAGAGGAACTCAGACTTTGTGTCTCAGCCGACAAGGAAATCGGATTCCCTGCACAGGCTGATGTCCCAGTCACCATTATTTATACGGGGAACGGAGCCAGAAATGCCGTGTTCCGCGGTGAATCTGTGAGCTGATTTTCAATGCTGCCGTCTCCAGCGAAGGGGAAACGGCCTCCACGCAGAGGGAGAAGTCTGAAGTGCCTTTGTGTTTCACAAACACCACAATCTGCCTCCTGGACAATCCTAGCACAGATATCAACTTCTCATTTAAAAAAAAACCCAACTAATAATCTTCTATTTCAGTAGTTTCCCAGTGTTGCCCTTCACTGAAGGAGGGACAGCCCCACGCTGGGGCAGCAGGAACTGCCTCTGGCATTTTTAGGTGGCCAGGCAAGAAGACTATTATGGGGCTGGGAACTCCAACATCAGGTCAAGCTAAAAGCCATCACTTAAAGAAAGCCAGAATCCATCTGCTGCCACGCCTGCATACAGAAAACCTTGGTGTATGCACTGAAAAGCAGAGATATGGGAAAAACCATGAGAAGATGAATCCACTGTTATCTCCTCCGTGGTTTGCGTTACTGTTACAGCGAAAAACCAACCATAATTGGTTGAGGTTTGGCTGCAAGGTGTCTGTAATGGGGAAGGAGCTCTGCTATTGGGGCCTGGTGATGGGTCCAGGGAAGCCCTTGATGAAATCCTCTGCTGGTTTTAAAAACCAATGCTCATTAAGAAAAAACAACCCTTCTGCTCACCCCGCTCTCGCAGTGGAGGGAGAGGGGGGTGTCCTATGTGGGATATTCCAACAGCATGTAATAGCACCTTGGTGCTCCTCTTTGCTAAGCTGATTTCCTGCAGCTCTGCTGTATGAACAGTACAGGAATTGAAATTAAGAAGCCAACTGGAAAACCTGAATGGTGTTTATGAGCAGGGAGGAGTAGCTGGGGCGTGCAGAGGAGGTGTACTCACTGCGCCAGAGAGGGACGGGGTGAGTGAGCACCCCTGCACCGTCACGTTTTACACACATTATCTTTCCATCCCTTCCCTCACCTCCTTCTCCTTCTCGTTGAGTTTCTCTGTGCCTGGCAGCCCGGTGAGGTTCAGCGGCGGGGCGCTGCGGCGGCCTGCGGGGACGAGACCCGAGAGAAGAGTGAGGAGCCCTGAGCGGTTGGGCAGCGGCTGTCCCTTAGGTGTGTTACCACAGATGTCACACTAACCCAGGATGACCCAAGTGTTTATACACAGGGCTATTTAGGGCTTATCATTAAAAAAAAAAGCACAGGTTTGGTAAAAGGTGTGAGTTTGCAACTGGCATTGCCAAGCGCCGCCGAACGCTTGCGTGAGGGCTCCTGCGCTGTGAGCCCTGGCTTGCTGGGAGAACTGGAAAACAATGGCTTTCTGTCAAACTGGGACTGGCTGGGGTTAAGCCAGGCTGCGCCTCCTGTGAGGAGGGGGTGCTGGGAGGTCCCAGCCTGCACCAGCACCTCCCAGCAGGCCTGAAACCAGGTGCTGGTGAGGAAGCCGAGGTTATGTTTATCGGGGTGAGGAGCAGGCAGTTTATGTGACAGCCTGGGGAAGGGAAGCAGAGTTTTCTCTGCATGCCTTTAAGTACAAGGAAGAAATCGTACAGCAGATGTGGTTTGTGGACTTAGTTTTGTCTGTTCTGATAAACAGAACTCAAAGACATGTCTGTCACCAGGCAGTCTGATAGTTCTCACTTCCCTTTTGTTTATAACTGCTGGACTTCAACTGGTGCAGCTTCAGCTTTCACCAGGGCTGTTTACTTGCAGGTTTGTGGTTTGGTTGGTTTTTTTTTCTCATAGTGTTTTGTTTTTTTACCTTCCAGAGCTCAGAACAAAGCTAGGGCTCTTTATTTACACATTTAGAGTCTGTTGTCCCTGTGCTGTCGGGGAGCCTGATCGTAAAGAGAGAACTGAAGGACTGGGAAGAAGCTGGAATAGTGTCTCTGGCGGGTCCAGAGGAAGTTATTTCCCAGCACTGCTCCCTCTTGCTATGGCCTGGAACGAGTGTACTCTGATGAGACATGACAGAACTTGGTTTTACTGTTGTATAAACCTGGGCAATGACACACACGCACTACATTAAAGAAAACACAGCCAGGCTGCAAAGTCAGGATCTCAAAATCTAGAAGTAAAGTTAAGCAACACTAATTTGCCCTCTTGTATATTCAATATGATGCAGCCTCTAATTATCTAGACACGTGGCAGGTTTTCCGCAGCATCCTTGCCTTATTCAGGATGCAGGATGTTTGTTTAATTACCAACTACATGGTATTTTGTTTGGGTTTCGTTCAACATGTGGCACTGGTTGTAAACACTGCATGCTGTCTGACTTCCACAGGCAAAACAACTTGCCTTCTCTTGGGCTCCTCTCCTTTACTGGCCATGGATTATTGGCAAAACACCTTCATCTCATTCTTTGTACCAGCCCTTCAGCTGAGTCCCCAGTTCGTGGATTTCATTCCATGCCCAGCCCGAGATACACAATGCTGTCTTCTTTCCCAAACACCAGATTTTAGCTACTACCAAATAAGTTTAAAACCTAGAGCCCTTCTGCAGTGACTAATTGCTTGGTGTCTGACTGGAAGTTTGGCCAATATGGTTTAGTGTCCACATAAAAACTGTGTGCTGAGATAAAGCCAGCAGCCAGTTTTCCCAGCAACGTTTTACAGCCTCCAGTAAAGCTCTGTCCTGGTCTCACTCATTGTGTGTCATCCTGTGGCCTCAGTGAATGAGATGGGTGTTTACAGAAGTCTTCTTCAGGAGGGCCTGGACTGGTCCCTCAATCTGTCCTTGCTGGGCACTGAAAGAAGTAGGGATCTTCTTGGTGGGAAAACCCCCCATAATTTGGGATTACAGAATTCAAGAATATAAAAACATATTCCTAGAAAAGGAAAACAGGAGTTGCACAGGCACCCTGTGCCATCTCACCCTGTCACTTGGTGCTGCAACCACTGCCTGCTTCTCAGACAACTGTTTTCTGCTGCTCTGCCTTCCCAAACCTGCTCTCTGTCAGGCCCGTATCGCTCTGGTATGTGCTACAGAGCTTCAGTACAAAAACTGGATTAGCTTTATCTTTTAAAGATAACATTTTGTTCTCATGTGAATTTTTTTCCCAGCCTTGCTAATGTGGCTTTAGGATGGAATTTTCCACCTGCAGTCAGAAAAATCTAGAAATTCAGCAAAAAATCCTGCAGCTGGAGGTTGAGGTGATGTTGACCTGGGCAGTGCTCTAACCAAGAGGCTTGAGGCTCCCCAGCACAAGAGTCTCTCGCCAGCTGGGTGTCAGAATGGTTTCACTGGTGCACACATGGCTTCTTACCACAGACCATCATCTAACAGTTACCTGAATTTGAAGGAACTGGTACCGTGGGACTCAGGCCGGAATCACTGAAAAGAAAGGAAATGTTCAAATTGCCTTCATGTCTGTTTTTTTTTAAGAATAACTGCATAAATTGGCCCTGAAACTGCTTTTCCCCCAGCTTTTAATAATTATGCAATTCAACTTGCATAAGCCAAGCCCTGATCTGAAGTCAACAGGACTTCTAACTTCTAAATATTTGGCACTCCCAGATTGAAGTCGGTGTCTCAAAACCGGGGCTGGGGGACCAAATAAGAAATTCAGTGGGGACCGACTTGGGGACATTCCAAATGAGCTTCTCAGACCACGCAGCCTACAGGATGCACTTCCTTTGCTCCTTAAATCAAAGTGCTTCTGCGGGGTGACTCCACATTAATAATGCTGCTGCATCTAAAACCATCTGAAACGTTTCCAGTGTCATCTGCGCCCTCGTTAACACCCATAAGGACCTTATTTTCCTCCATGACTTTATTAACAGCAGTTAAGCTGCTGAAATATAAACTACAGAAAACAGATTTTGAGCCCTAATTAGTCATTTTGTTGCCTGCACCTTGACACGCACTACTGCTGGTATCCAGCTTCTCGCCCTTCTGAATTTTCCTGCTCCTACTGTAATAAACTGGGGATGTAGTTGATATCATCAGGCAGGAAAAAAATGGGCTGGATGCACCCCCCCCTTAAAACACAGGTCTGTGAAATGCAGGGTCTTACATATCAGCCTGCCGACTGAGCCACTGCTGGCAGGCGCTGCTGTCCTGGATGTACTGCAGGACCTCCGAGAGCATGGTGCGCTTCAGCCGCTCCTCCTCTCTCGTCTTCTTCAGGTTATCGTACGTTCTGGCACCTGTGGCAGACACAGGCCACCTTCTCACCAGCTGCCTCCAGACAAGTTTTCAGACTGTTGGGGTGGAGGTTTTTTTTTTCCCACTTTAGGGAATAAGGGAGAAACCCTTCTCCAGCTCGGGAGTGGGCCCTGCTCTTCTCCCTCGTGACAACTACTCGGCGTGGGGATGTGTTACATCGTGCCCTGCACCCCTCCCCCTGTTAAATTCAGGCCAAAAACAAACAGAAAAAGGCTCCTGCCATCCAATTCCAGGATAAACCAGGCCATTTGGTTTCTGTGGAGGTCCTGGCCCTCTCTCCAGATATCACACTTGTTGATAGCCAGCGCAAGCGCCCAGAGACAAAGCTCTGGCGACCACTGTGCTGTGACACAGATTTATTTTTTGTACATTTTTTTTTTTCTTTTCTGAACCTTTTGCAGAGTGGTGAGTGAAGCAGAGTGCTGCTAGACAGCCTGGTCTCCAAGCTGATGGCTCAAATAGCTTTAAAAGAGCAGAGCTGGACTGCGGCGTTATCGCTAAAGCCTCGCCCAGTTAAAGAATCAGGCAAATGCGTTTCAAAAATAAGTGTGTTTTTACTCAAGGCGCCCTGAGCGCTGTAAAATCATCCTTCTGTGCCTTGAGGAATGGGAGGGGGCTGAATAATGCATGGAGTACTTACTGCAGAAATTGGTGATCCCCGCTGCTCGGTATTCCTGGAGTCGCTTGATTTCCCTTCGCAGCTCGAATTCCACTGTTTCGCCCCAAAAAGGAAGCAGAAGGGAAATGCAGAAAAGAAATGTGGGTCAGCGGGGGTGGCAGCGGGCGGTGGGGCACGTCGCTGTTTCGTATCTGTCTGCACAGTTTGGCTTTGGAGTCTACAGAACCACAGAGAGGGTTCCCCTCTCTGCACAGGTCTGGGGCAGGGCTCGCACTCGCTGTCCTACCCCTCCTCCATCACAGATTTAAGCTGGTTTCTGGCATGTGAGCGCTGGAAAAAGCTGTTTCCTCTTTGTGCTTTGACAGCTCCTTTGCCATGCCCTGGTCAAGGCAAATGATAACGTTCCTCTGTGACCTGCTCTAGGTGTTGCTGCTCTGGCAGGAGGATTGGACTAGATGATCTGTCAAGGTCCCTTCCAATCCCTGAGATTCGGTGATTCTGTGATTTCTGGAAGGCATTTCATAGAATCACAGAATCATTTAGGTTGGAAGAGACCCCTGGGATCATCCAGTCCAACCATCAGCCCTACTCTACAAGTTCTCCCCTACACCAGATCCCTCAACACCACATCCAATCTACTCTTAAACTTAAATTTCAATAGGTTTGGAAAAAATACGCTCTATCCAGGCTCCTTATAGCATCGAATAGTGTCTTTAGACCACGATTTTCATAACTGGGCCTTCCCAAATGTCTCCTTGCAGAGGACCTTTTCTGCAGTCAGCCAGGTTAAACACCTCTCTCTCTTTGGCTCAGCGACATTCGCTGCCTGTAGCTATTTTTTCAGCTGGCTCCAGGCAGTGCTTAGTTCTACCAGTGGGTAAGTTTGTTTGCCCAGAGTTTGTTTCCTCGTGGTGCTCAGGAGATGTGTGTAACGTGGGTACCTGGGTCAACCCCAGGATCAACATGTCACCACCACAACAACAGAACTAACGCTCACGGGACCCGTGATGCCCCAGGATCAGGCTTTCGGTATTTTGCAGAGGGTGTCCTGGAAATACAGTCACAACTTGTTTAAATGCTTTGCTCTGTCTAATGAGCAATGATTTTATTTCCCCAGTTTAAGTCAGAGGATGAAGCAGGATGTAATGACTCGTACTGGAACCTGCCTGCACGCAGGCTATGATTTATGCCTAGAGACTGGAGATGATTCGGTGCAGGAACAATGCCTCTCCCTTTAAGGTAAGGGACATAATGACAGCTGGGCTATATAATTACCTACATATGTAATAATTTAACATGTATCTTTCAAAGAATTCACAATTTGCTGTCAGCACCCGATTTCTCAACACAGACATGAATTTCAGGGATTTTTGTTCTCTCAGTGGTGCAGAGTCCCAGCAAATGAATAGTGGTCTTTTGATAAGAAAATACTACTGCTAACACGTGACCAGAATGTTCAGTCAAGTGAAAAATCAAACAAAGAGCTCAGACACAGTTTAGTGAAAAAAAAACCTCACCCCACTTGCTGCTCATTTTAATGTATCAAACCACAAATGTGTTTGTTTTTCTGAGGGAGGGAGAAGGGGGAGGAGGAGAAAAACAGCCTCCTGGAGTGGTATATATTTAGGAAGGGCTGTAGATGATGCAGCCACTCATTATGCTTATTGAAGAAGATGTATGCTAAAATCCTCAAACTACTCACATGCGTGGCTTTCGATGAACTTATCGTGCTCTACTGGTCCAAGAATCCGTGCAAATCTCCTCATTGTTTCATAAAGGTCTTGAACCTCCTTTGGATATCGCCTTTCCAGAACTAGAAGGGGGGGGAAAGTGACACATTTATTTTATCAGGACTGCTGGGAGAAGGAAATAAAGTTGGTGGAGCCTGAACTAACTGCCAGCCTCTGTGAACTGCCCCAAGATCCCGATTTGGTTCACTTCTGGGCCGTTTTGGTGTCACAACTACAAACTGATGAGTAAAAAGCAACCAAATTTATATAGCTCTTAAAATTCCAAAGGCAAAAAGGATGTTATTTAAGTGTTGTCTGATCCTTTTTTAGACTAGTGAGAAGCGGCCTAGGTTTCTCCATCAGCCCTCTCTCTACTTAGTGGAGCCCAAAAGGCTTGTGAAGAGCAATTCCGAGGCAATTACTAAAACACTGAGCAGGGAAAAGTTAGAGACTGGTTGGCTCTAACTGGTTGGACACGGTTGGGGCAGGAAATCTGCTGGAATTCCAATCATCTGAGTATGGTCCAGTATGAATAAACCACCCTGGTGCACTGGAACCAGTGAACAGGCAAAGTTTTACTTCCTGCTTAGGGGCCACTTTCAGGTTAAGCAGTTACACCTGATACTCACTCTGAAATTTTCTGAGGTTGATCAGCCCATGATCTCGTATAATTCTGTAAATGAGAGAAAATGGTATTACTAGAAGGCATTAACTCGTGTATTAGCTCATAAATACAAAGGCTTCAGAAGAAACTTTGATTTAGACCATCAGAGGGGTCTAAAACTAAATGCATGTGAGATTTCCATAGCCCTTGATCTGGCCAGCTGAGAAACACGATGTGGTGGAGCAGCACGGCTTTAATCAGGGGTCAATTTGGGGTAGTGGTGTGCATTAGCCCAACGCTGACAGCACTCAGCACAAAGGGAGCCACAGTGCCTTTAAAGGTTTGAAATTGCTTCTTCAGGCACGGATCTGTCATCTACAGTGCCTTGCAACTTGGCTTTCCAGAACTGGAGGCACAGGAATGTCCCAGGAAGAAAGAGAGACAAATGTCCTCCTGCCAGAGCAAGGCTGAGAGAGGGACTGTAAATTTCTCCCTGGGGAGCAGGAGGAAGGAATCTTTCTGTGACAGTTTAGATTTAAAAAAGCAGGAAAATGGTTCAGGTAACTCCAGGAGTTTGAAATGTCCCCGATAAGGTCAGGGAAAGGAGCAGAGTGAGAGGGTGGCTGAGATGACTGAGAAGTGTGTGACAACGCCGTTTGTCCCAGCAAACCTCCCGTGGCCATTCGATAAACACCCCACTTTTGCAAACAGTAAGAGAGATTACAAAGTTGGGCTCGTCAAGGTCAGGTTGGAATTTGCTCTGTAAACCCCCTTACATTTCCTTTACTCTGTAGAAAAGAATATTCCTGTCCCGTGGGGAGGAGACTTGCTAAGAGTCACATCACCATTTTTAATGTAATTTTCCAGACTTTTGGCCCATCCTGCTGTAGAAACGTGACAGAAACTGACACTGGTTTAATTTATGTAACTGAGTCTTGTGGCACTTTCTTTTAGTATGAGATGATGTATCATGATGGACATTACACCCCATAAATATTTTTTTAAATTTATGAATAATAAAGAAGAAGGTCAATACTGATCAACTTTTACCTGTCACTGAGCAGAAGGATGCTGTGTTAGGAGAAGGAATGGAGGAGCCTTACCCCAATTACTAACTCTTCCAGCAGAAAGCAATACAGCAAGATATCATTTTAAATATTGAACAAAGTATTTGAAAGTTATAATAAAATTGAATTTAATGAATAGATTGAGTCATTCTAAAAAACTGTCAAATGAGCTGAATGCATTATTCAGAGCTCACATCAGCAATGTAGTTATCTTCATTACACACTGTGGAAAACTAACTTATGGACCACTAAGAATTAAAAATAACGATGCAAACCAGTTCTGAGGAGAAAAGCAGGGGGTCTAGCAATGAGTCACAGACTGGCAGCTTGGTTTTTTTTTTCCCCTAAAGTAGAAAATGAATTATGTGCAGGCCATTAGCATTACATAAACCAGAGATTTGCCTCCTTTTTTTGCCTGGTTCTTGGTCCTGGATCTGTGACCCGCTTCCCAGGTAGTGCTTCAGTTTCTCATTCTGCAAAATGGCTTTGTGATCTCATCAGGGATGCTGCAAGCTTGGTTATTAAGTATAAATGGATTTGGGAGAGACTTCCATGCACTAAAAAAGTCTGGAAAACAGACTTTTCACAATTAATTACTTGGTTTTGAGAGTTTAAAGGAGAATTCCTTTGCCAGCCATGTGGACAAATAAGTTCCAGGGTCTGTTGATCTGTGTTTTCTGGGCTGGTACCGTTGCTAAACCTTGATACTAATCTGGGCACAGAAGGAGAACTACACATCCAAGATGAAGCCTGCCATGCAAATCTCATAGCAGGAGGTCTGTGTGCATGGGAAGGGTCGAGGGGGGCTAGAGGAAATCAGTATGTTTAGCAACAGGAAAACAGTGAGGAACAAAACCTGGGAGCGGAGCAAAGGAACCCGGATATTGCTTGAAAACTCACTTTTTTCTTCTCTGCCTCTCCTTTAACCTGGAGTGATAGATATCTACAACTGCAATCTTCAGAGCTGCAAAACATTTAGAAAAAAAAAAAGTAGTAAAAGGAAAAAGTAAAAAAACAAAGTAGTGACTGTGCTAGGGTAATTTCCAAGCCTTTACGTTCTCATGGTAGGCTGAAATGGTCACTCTGCTGTTCTGAAAATCCTCTGGCAATTTGACAGGGGCAGAAACTGAGTAGAGTTTGAGAGGGGCATAAACCAACCTTCTGGAGACTACACATGCTACCTGTAGAAGCTTCCCTTTGCTTACTCCTTCCAAATACCTCTGGAATGTAGGCCTGTAAACATCAGCCTGGGCAGAGCCCGAGAACTCTTTTCCTCTTCCTTCTTGGATTGTTTTAGGAATTAGTGCTTATTTGTTCCTTCATACATGCAATCATTAAGTACTCTTTTTCCTGAAAAGCAAATTTCTTGGATTTACTGCTCAGAGGTACCATCCTAGGACACAGGCTTCTGTGCACAGAGCAAGGAGCTCCAAAAACCAGACAGACACAGTTCTGAACTGTGAGGATCCAGAGCAGCCGTTGCTACAGTTCTTGAAAACATCCACAGGATTGTAGCTTGTTAACTCCTAAACTTATCTGTCTGCCAGGAGAACAAAGAGTTCACAACAACGTGAAGAAGCACAGGAAAAAGCCATGCTAGTTAGAAATCATATCCTTTCTGAAATCAAATCTGTCTGCAGTCTGGCTGATCCACTCGGAGATCCTTCTCCTTCTTTTTCCTGTATCCATTAGGTTAATAAACTTTTTTTTTGGTAAATTCTTGAAAGAAAAGATAAGGAGACACCTATTGCCCTCCCTCCCCTTGTTTTGTTAAATAATGCAAAGATTCTAGGTCATTAAATAAGCACAGAGTTGGCTGGTTTCTTGGTTGGCTCTTTTTCCCGTGGTGTTAACGGTGTCAGTGTGCTCTCAGAAGGATGGTCTGAGGCTCGACAGTGGGTTTATGGTCTGTGGGGACAACGTCCAGCTCTGCAACTCAGTCCCATGCACCCAACACAGGGGTGGCCCAAGCCTGACTGTGTCCAGAATCCACTCCTGGGTCTGTCCTTACAAGAACAGAGCAAACCCGATCCTGGCGCTTTATTGATTGAGCTCTCCGGTAAATAATTAATAATGCAATTGAGGAAGAAGTGTGGTCATGCCTCTATGTCAAAATAGGTGTTTGTATGCAAACACCAGGAAGCCCCCAGCCCCCAGGCAGTTCGTCTGCACAGTCCTTTGGGTAATAGCCTTTCTTATAAGCTGGGCCAACTGAAGCCCCAGGGCTGTTCCTGCTGGCCCAGGAGCCAACAGGTCCCAGTTACACTCGCTCATCCTGGGGTAGCAAAGAAAATTCTTCAGTTTATACAAACCAGATTTGATGTTAATCCGGGAGCAAAAGAAGTCAGGTGGAGATAAGGAGGGGGGTGCAGTGTTCTTACCCCTGGGTGCAAATTTCTGGGTGTTCGAGATTCGTTATGTGTTGCCATAAAGAGGTATTTAATTTCCCTAATTTAAGAACAAGCACGGGTAGCAACTTCTTAGGTAAATATGGGGACAAGAAGTGGGAAATGCAGCGAGTTAGACATGAATGAGGCACATCTCTTAGTGCTGGAGTGCCTGCCGGGTGATGGAAAATATTTCTATATTTTTAAACCCTCTGCAAGCTAAGCTTAATGTGTTATTTTCTGGGGTTTGTGTGGGCAGAGCTTAATAAGTACATGCAGAAATTGCACTGGAGAACCTCTATAAATATCACAAGTAATTATGCACCTATAACCATTGCATTTTGATGCTTTCACCTGAGTGCACAATATGCTGGAAGAAATTACGATCAACTGGGGAAGGGGAAGAGCGTTCATGGGAACAAATGAAGGGGAAAAAATGGAGCCTCTGCTTCCAGAAAAATTAGTATTTGCTGTCACATGCACTTTTGGAGGGGCTTTTGTTTTTAATAGATGTATTCACACAGGAACAGCCGATTACAAGATCTGGGATGCATGAATAACTCAAGCTACTCCACTGTTACGTGCCGCATTGAAATGAGAAAAGAGATGCCATAGGAATGGAAATGATTTCCCTGCGCTTTTCCCCATGGAATCTACTCGGGAGGCAGTTGTTTGTACTGGAAACTTAAGATACTCCCAGCTGACACCATGTTCAAAGTGTCCATTTTGGGGTATGATAAGGCTCTTTGAGACGCTCGGGGTAGCTCTGGAGGATCTGGTGATGGGCAGAAACTCAAGGCTCCTTTCTGCCTTCCAAAAAATCCAAATATTTTGGTTCCTCAAGAGCGTGTGTCCAAAACACTTCCTTTGCTTTTTCACTCCTCTTCAGCCTCATCTGGGCTGCAAAAAACTTCTTTTCTGAGCATTAATGAGCGAGACCTTTGTTTCGTGCTCCCTAACCTCTGCTTGGCAGGCCAGGCCCGAGTAATGGGAAGAATGGAAACTAATCAGAAGTGAAGAGGCTGCGTATCCAGAGTGTGCCTCGGCTGGGAGCGACGCAGTGGCTGCAATCCAAAGCCACCCTCCCCGGGGGACCCCAGGCAAACAGAGGATCTGCCTTCAGAGCACGTCAGGAACTTCCCCCAAAAGACTAAACATCATGTCATACTTAGAAGGACACTGACTGCCTTGTGTCTTATCACTTCACTGGGCTGCAGCCCGAGTCGCAGTCTGTCTGTTGCCACTCGCTTCCCAAGTTGTGGTTTCAGCAATTACTTCCCGGCGTTAGAGGTAAAATTCATTTATGTGAGCAGGGGAGAGAAAAAGCCTAGAAAAAGATAAATTACTAATGTGATAATTCAGTCTGATGAAAACTTGTAATTCATGAAATATTCAGGCACTCTGGGCTGAATGAGATTTGTAACCGGTTATTCCTTTTGATCTGTCCATTATGTTTTTGTTTGACTGTGATACGTATTTGCATGTAGTTATTATATTGCTAGTGCTGCACAGAAGTTAACAGTTCAATAATTTAATTGAAATACGGGAGATTTCATACCATTCCTGCCATCTCACTAATATCAAGAAGTGGCTGAAGGCTGCCTGCGTCCCCCTGCGCGGTGGGAGGAGCTGGTGAGTGAGCAGGTACCGTGTTCTGCCTCCCTGAGGAAGGGCTGCCTGGGACTCTCTCCACCCTGTATTAAATTGTCTTCTGCTTTCTTGTGGAAACATCGAGAACTTGCTTGGAGAGACACGGGGAAAACGTAACAGGGCAAATACACTGGGAAGCAGGGGTCGAGTAGCTTAGATCTAGGACTTTGTATACAATGATTTTTACAAAATTTCAAGAAAAGCAGAGCAATGTAGGGGAAAGGGAAGGAGGGAGAATTCTGTTCCACTGAAAGCATCAAATATTCCCGAGTTAAGGCGCAGCCCAGACACTGCAGCACTGATCTGTGACTCGTGAAACAAGAGAGGAAGAGAGACCATAGACATTACTCTGGTTGGTGTACTCTCGGGGTCTAGCTTGAGTAACTTTCAGAAAATGGAATATAAAAGCAGTTTTCAAAAATCAAGCTTGAGCTCAGTGAGGTTTAATGCACGGCAGAAAAACAAACAGGAATTTTTCCCCAGACCTGCTACGTAATCTGCACAGCAAGACCCCACGTGGGCTTCTCTGGGGGCACAGAAAGTGTTAAAACAGCGTTTTACAGCTTTAGCTTTTAAAAAAAATAAAGAAAAAAAGAAGTTGTTTGCTGTTTGGGCAGCAAAACTGTGTGTGGAGCAGGTGTGGAGGCCAGGCACAGGCAGTTTCAAGGACGATCCTGTACGAGGAGTTTGCCCGTGGGCAGGGCTGGGGCAGGTCAGAGCCCGACAGAAGTGGGACAGACACCCCTGGGAGAGATCAGGAGAGCCTGAGCCCCAGGGCTGCCCCCAACCTTCTCTCCTGTTACCTAGAGAGTACAAAAGCTTCTTGAATCATCCAACCACTCATTCCTGCCTTCAGATCCAACAGTTGAGCTGTTTTCTACAGTATGAAATCCTACAGCGAGGTTGGAAAATGTGCTCAACCAAAGTGAGCACCTGAGATGTGTAAAACGGCAGGGCAGGGAGGATGTGGCTCCTTCCTCTTTTGTATCAACTCGGAGAAGGGAAAGATCCAATTCCAAAGTTCCTTTTAGAAAATAGTTCCTTCTCTTCCCCAGGATGTCTCATGTAAACGAAAAGCCGCTGGCAAGACCCTTCATTTTTTTTGAGGCATTCTCCCTCTCACGTGGATGGAGGCAGCTGTGGGAAGGAGCTGCCAGAGTCCTGAGCTAAGAGATCGAAAATGTAGTTGGTCACGCTCCATAACCTCTGCCAAACAGTCTTCACAGGGCAAGTGCCTGATGGTTTATACTAAATACTGAAGAGAGCTGAAGAATGGGCTAGAGGACATCCAATGAAATTACCAGGCAAAGGATTTGACAGAGAGAAGGAAGTATTTTTTCACCCAACACAGAATTAGATTAGTAGAACTCCTAACCCAATTGTGGAACTCGCTGCCACAGGATGTTATGGGGGCAAAAGTACAAACATACAGAGTTCTAACAGTAGTTGGCCAAGTTCATGGACAACAGGTCCTTTGGTCAAAATGGTCTGAACACGACCTGTGGCTCAAGACATCTCTAAACTTCTCACTGTGGGAGATGTGGAAGATGTGCTAGGGAAAGTGTCTGCCTATACTTGCCTTTTCTCCCATTTTAGCCCTGTACATCTGCTCTGGGGTACTAATGGGACACCGAGCTGGACACAGCAGAGGGGCTGGCCTTGCACCGCTGTATTATGTCCTGATGGGATGAGGAAGGTGATTTTGTGCACTCAGATGGACAAGTTAAACAGGAGGCTGGTGGGAAATACCTTAAAAGGCTGAAGTGTGCAGTGGGAGGAAGACATGTGTCTGGGGCTGGACGAGGGTGCTGGTAAACCAGCTTGAGTGAATATTAAGCTATTGATTAACAAACAGAACTAGGAAATTATTTTGCTTTTTCAGTTCAGTGGGACTCAGATTAGGACGTGGAAGCAAGAAAATACATATTTTAATAGTAATAAAATGACATGATGGAGGGATGGCATGACAAATCCACGACCAAGCCAGTCCCCTTTTCAGTAAGTGTTGAGAGGGAGGAGAGACTGACAGACGATTCTCATAACTGTTTTTGAGCCAAGGGAGTTTGCATTCCTTAAAGCTCTGTGTGCACTGCTCGACTTCAAACTGATGTTTTAAGTTTGGAAAGACTGTCTGTACGTAACGGGATTTGTCTGTCTCCAAGGGATGCTAAGGCTTTAGCTGAGAACTGCCTGGCAGATGAGAGCATGCTGAAGCATAAACACAGCACTTTTAAACGCTGTTTGTGCTTATTAATGTGGGGAAAAGCATGATCTTTTCTTCTCTACCACCTAAAATGTCATGTTAATAATTCCTGTTATTTAGCATTATTAAGGCAGCTACATTCACAGAAACTCAGTAACTGAACTCATACAACCACCAGCCTCTTCATGATAAAGAAGTAAGCTGTTGTAGTCCACCATAACTCACCATGTGTGTTTAACACATGAAAAACCACACAGCTTCAGGAGTAGAACTGGTTCAAAGTCTCACACACGAATTAAATACCCCCTTGCTGCCTGTATCAATCCCCATCCTGATATCAGATCTCCTAAACTAACAGAGGTTAGAATAACTGACAGATCCTCTAAGAAACTAGGTATAATAGGGGAAAATGGGTATTAGGAACAGAGAAGAAAGTGTTCATTTTTGTAGGTCATAACAAGGTTGTGCCTCCTGAGGATGCTCACAAACATTACGTAGATGGAGAGAGTATTTTTCAGCCAGGAGGGGCAGTAATATCAAAGCATCAACGTTTCTGTTTTTTAATAGGCCTCCAGGTCTGTTTATTCACACCCTGGTACACTGCTACCTGTTTTCAGACAAATTGCTATCTCTGACAATTTGCTTCTACTTACCTGAACTTTCACTGGTTTATACTGAAAAAAACCACTGTTTGAGCCTTTCCTAAAGAGATGCCTATTAGAGACTATTTGATTTCAGTCGTGTTCTACTTCACAGCTGGCTACACTTCAGCAGGGAGTGAAGTGTGTTATTCTATATATAAATACTATTTGTATGGCAGTTGATTAAGAGCTTTTAAAAGAGATTTAAAAGTGAGGAGCAGAGAAATCCCAGTGTTTAAAACCCAGCACACAGAAATGAGATCATTAAAAATGTATGTTGGGTTTTTAAAAAACGTGTAGAGAAGAAGAGATGAATGAAATGCTGTGTAGCCACTCTGAAACACTGTTTTTGGACCAGGTACAGAAATATGGGACTTACCATGCAAAATGTCTGAATCATCTTCTACAAAATCAATATCTCTCAAATCCCACTCGGCATAGTTGTCAAACTCCTGTTCAGAGGTGATTAACAAATTGTCATTAACTAGCATTAAAAAGCTGGTATCAAGTCTCAGTACACGTAAAAGTACTGAAAACAGAGGTATTTCCTCACACACAGTTGTACAAGGTTCCATCCTTGAGCTACACCCATCACAGGGAGCTTTAACCGGGGAACGTGTAACATGCACCCCGGAGGCTGGAACTGGAAGAGTGTGCTGTGAGAGGAGGATGAGGATTATTCAGGTAATCCCCATGACTCTCACACCGTGGTGGAAATTCTGCTCAAACATACAAAACCAACAAGCCCCTCTCTGGCTGAATTCATTGCTTCATGTACAGGAGCTTGTTTTGCAACAGCAACTGGGGCCCTGGGCCGGCAGCTAAAAACACTGCAAACAATGCAGGGCTTTCAAGCCGTCGTTGGATGGGGCTCCTGTGAGCTTCTCCCAGGCAAATGAAAGAGGAGCACGCTCAAACTGACCCCTTTTGCCAAGCGTCTAATTCACAGCGTCCAGCCCGCTTACGTAAAGAGCCATTCACGATGGGACACCTGGTGGCAGCAGCAGCCTCAGCCCCTGCTCACAGGCACCGACTGGCTGCTGGCGGCTCCGCAGGCTTCCAGCGCCACCTCTGTAATTAAACCCTTGGCTGAATCACCCTCTCCTCTCCCTCTCGTCTCCCTCTCCCCTCCTCTCTTCTCCTCTCCATCTCCATCTCCCCTCCTCTCTTCTCCTCTCCATCTCCATCTCCCTCTCCCCTCCTCTCTTCTCCTCTCCATCTCCATCTCCCTCTCCCCTCCTCTCTTCTCCTCTCCATCTCCATCTCCCTCTCCCCTCCTCTCTTCTCCTCTCCATCTCCATCTCCCTCTCCCCTCCTCTCTTCTCCTCTCCATCTCCATCTCCCTCTCCCCTCCTCTCTTCTCCNGTTTTTCATATATGGAGTACAGACCCATAGGCAGGGGAAAACAAGGGTGTGTTTGCTGATCCTGCACTCAACAGCAAATTTAAAATAATGGGAGAAGAGAGAGTCGTACCTCAACAAAGTCCGCTCTGGCTGGCATGTACCCAGCCATGTCTCTGGAGAGCAAGGAATCGAAAGTAGGCCGTGGGGGATCATCAGCAGCTGAAAAAAGAAAGGGTTTTAGTGGTTGTGTAGGGCTTGGGGTCTTTTTTTTTTTAACGATCTGTAAATAGATGTTTCTTTTGCAGGAGGAGTGGGAATAATTAGTTGAAGAAAAACACCCTGATTGGGCTTTTGTTCAGTGCCATGTTCGGAAAAAGACTCCAGCTCATCCAGAGAAAAATGCAGCAACCTGAGATTTTTCACAGTATCCTCAAAAGTCAAGGTAATAAACAGGTTATAAACCATAAACTCTACATTTCAGAGCTTGGCGTCCCCCCTGGTAAATCTCTGCAGATCACTCGGTCTGGGCGTGCAGGTTCTTTTAGTTAATAGCCACAGGGGTGTTCAACCTGCCATCTCCTGGGTGCTGTTAGAGCACTGCAATTCAGGCTATACAGCTCCCAGTTTTTACAGCACTTCCCAGCTGAGGAGCTCAGTGTTTTACCAACACTCATGGACCCGGAGCTCACAGCACACTCGTGAAGGAGCTAAAGGTTCCTCGGTCCCACGGTACAGATAAAGCAAGCTGAGGCACAGAGAATTTGTCTTGGCCCAGGTCACATAAAAAAAAATTGATGACAGGCAGGGACAGAATCAAAACTGTCCAGTTCCTTCTGCTTTGGCTCTAACCACATTATCCTGAAATTTAAACCTCCAGATGCCAAGCAATCTTTTCCCCCAGCCGTTCTGGGGAGCTTTATAAGGGAAATGGGGGAATGTTAAATTGAAGGAAAGCTGAAGATTTGTTAAGTTGCTGTAATTTAACATAGACTTTTCAGAAGGCTGCTTTAAAGACAGAGGTGTGAAATCAGCACAGTTTAAAGGGAATGATTTGATGCCAAATCACAGTTAGGCCTGGGACACAGTGGATCATTGGATGAAATGTTTTAAAGGTCGAAACCCTTTCTCAGTTACGCTGCTCTGCGGGGTCTGGGCAAGGAAAATAACTGCCCAGCATCAGGGTGGGGGCTCTCACTGGTATTTATCACGAAGGACAGGCTGTTACACTGTGCCATGTGTGAAGCAGCTTGGAGGTAGTGTGTCCTTTAAATGCACACGTGTATCCAGGCTTTTGGTGTGGTCAGTTCTGTGAGTGACTGCTTCCACTGGCTGTGCAGGACCTGACCTTTGTATCAGACCTCTCTGTTCGCTCCCTTTTCCCAGTGAACTGCTGCTGGTCCTGACTGTTTGATACCCCAATGATTTAATACAGCGTGAAGAAAGCCTTACTGCTAACATTGTTCAAGTAAGCCATCAGAACAAGCTCTCCTTTTGGGAATGAAAGCACTGGCAGGTGTGGTGTGTGCCTTTCTCCAAAGGCTGCTTATTTCAGCTCTGGAAGAGCCGAGACCTTGCGGGGAAGCTCCCTGCGTGAGCTCGTGGGCAGGAGATACTCACGGTGGAAAGGGATGGCCGTTTCGTTCTGCTGCGCCTCCTCTGCCTGCTTCAGGTTCAGTAACGTGGATGCAAAGAGGGGATTGTTGATGAAGTGTTTCATATAATGTTTCTCACACTCCTCCTTGGATTTGGTGCACATCTGGTTGGCTACGTCCTGCCTGGAGAGGGAGAGGGGGAAGCTTAATGTGAAGAACGCAGAAATGTTGAGGAGTTTTGTCTTTCTCTGGTGGAAAAAGATCATTTCAGATGAGAGATTGATGGTGTGGTGTGCAGGGAACTGATCTGTGATGACATCTGAATTCACATTTTGGGTACCATCTCTGAGTCGATACTTACATGTGAGATACAGTGCTGGGGAACGCTTTCCTGGGGGTCCCAAGCAATGCAACTCACTGTCTTTACATGAGAAACTCCCTGGCTGATGGAACATACCAAATCTTTTATATGCTTGAAATTTAGTATTGTTATTTGAGAGCTTTTTATGTATCTTGCTAACTCCAGCTAATTCTGAGTCTGGAATGGCATTCCGCTTCTCCCGCCATTTTAACTGGAGAGTGCTTTCCCCTTTTGTGTAGTGATGGCAAACAGGACTTTTTAAAAAAAAATGTAAAACTGTCCAAAAACACATTCTAGAAATCTTTGCCAAACTTTCTTGGAAAAGTGACTGCCAAGAAATATGAAGTATTTTGTCTTAAAACGGCTGTGCGAGTTAAAAACACCCCAAATCCACCGGCAGCAATCATTTTCAGCTACGCTGAACTACAAACTGGATGCTAGGGATTCCAGGAAAAAAAGTCAGTTTTTCCTTTATTTGGTAAAGGCTGAAAAAAGCCAAGTGTTTATGGAAAAAATGAAGATTACTTGTATTGCTAAGTAGGGCAAACTGTACTAGACATGCTTGGAGAATACAACTGCAACCAGTTTTCAGTCTTAACTTCGACAGCGATATACCCTAAGAACACACAGTTCTGTTTCTGTGAAGTCTGGAGTTCTGTGCTTTTAATATAGATGGTTTTTCGTGAAAAAGAGAGAGAACTCATGACTACAGATCTCCTTTATTTACAAGTGTATAAAAATCCTAGAGCAACTACAGACATTAACTTAACATAATGTAAAAAAATATTTCCAGTACTCTAGCCTAATCATGACAGAAGCAGGAAACCCCCCAAAATAACAATACCTCCTTAGAGCATTGTGAGCAAAGCAAAACCACACAAGACAGAAATTCTGTGGCTGGTTTTACACAGGAATATACTGAGGGACAGAAAATCTTGTGCAATAGTTGAGTTCCTTCAAAACCCAGTGACTTTGATGCAAAGTGAGGGGACTTTGTACTTCGCTGGAGGAGCCCTGCATCGCACAAGAGGCCTTTAACAGTCTCCTCGTGTATCTAACAGCAGGTTTGAAAACAGAACCTGCTACCCCAGTCTTCCACTGTAGCTGCCAAATTGGTGTCTCGCCACAATAAGTCACCAAACAGTAAATGTGCACTGGTGTGTTCACCAGTAAGATCCAGTGAAATGAAAGGAATCATTTCATTTCCTAAGGTTGGCCAAACCACTAAATTCTCACCAGTTTCCGAATCCACAGTCCATCACAGCTTCTAGGAGAGACATTTCCTCTTGAGCCGTCCAGTTAGGATCCAGGACGGGGAAATCGGAAGTCTGGAGAAGAACAGAGCAAATCAAGCTGCTGTGACCCTCTGATACAACCCACCATGTGAAGAGCAAAGAAGTTCTAAGCCACAGCCAGAGAGTATATAATACCAGCAGTTTTAAACTTTTAGTGTCCTGTGAAACCTGATCAAACAAATAATTACTGAATTATTTACGCTGCTGGGTCAGCAACTACAGTAAAAACTAGGTTGTCGCTACAGATCTTCTGAATCTGCTGTGACGTGCTGGATGTACCAGCTGTAATTCAACAGTGTTACACTGTGAAACACACTAAAAATTACCAAAAACTTAAAAAAAAAACCCCAAAACATTAATTTGGGGGAAGAAAGAACAAGACTAGAGAAAGGGAAGTTGGTTCACAGGGCTAGGCCACGGGAAGTGTGGTGAGATGCACCGTGCTGTCCAGGCACCACAAAAAAATACAGCTTTAAATGTCTCCACTATTCCATTCTCTTCCAGGTGGGTATTTTTCTTTGCTCTCAAGGAAGACTTTTGCTTTTTAAAATAGTCCTAAAGCTCTGAATCGGAGCAGTATCACTTCACTTTTCAATGTCACGTGAGGAAGCCAAGGTCTGGCTCCTGGGAGTTTTACGAAAGCTCAGGACTGAGTAGGTGTTATCTAAAAGGAATATTTACCATTATCTCATAGGTGTGATCACTTTGATGTTTCTTGTATTCAAATCCTCGTGTGAAACACTGCAGAAGAGAAGATCAGCAGGACGTTAGTCTCTTCCTTCTGCCCCAAAAAGGACCCTTTTTCCTTTTTATTCTCTGACCACCGGGTACCCAAAACCCAACAGGCTGAGAAAGAGCCTCCATTTTTCTGATTTCATTTTAGAAAAAGCATCAAACGGGTAGAAAAACCTTTGTTAGAACGGTGTTATATCTCTCCTTGTACCTTACTTCTCTTTCCCACCAGACACCACTCCTGTAAAGCGACACACACTTTTTTGTGAAACATTTAAGGCAAAGTTAGGCAGGTGGAAGAAGCTGGTGCCATCCTCTGAGGTCGGTGGTTCCAGGAAAAGAACAGAGCGTTTAAGTATTGAAAACAGTTTCCCTTTAACCTTGGTTTTCTGTGTAAGAAGCACCAGCATGGTGTGCAGCTATTTTCAACAGCTGAATTTCTGTTTGGTTTGGTTTGTTTTTCTTTAAATACAGGTAAATGAACAAAACCAAACCCAATACACAAAATACGATTTTGTGTATTTGTACATATCTGAGCACAAAGCTCATCTCCTTTTTTTCACTTTTAGAGGTTATTGGCATTTTTTAATCATAAATAATGCAAAGGTATTTATTTAATTATTAAAACTAGCAGTACTTTCTGCTGTTATCAGATCACACACATAATTTTTAAAGAACTCTATCTGGTCACAGACAATTACTATCAGTATTGCAGACTTCCTCCAGATTTTCTTTTCCATTTGGGAGCAAAAAAACCAACGTGTGGTGACACGAAAAGGGTGTTTCTTGATGACTTTTCTTTTCCATCCCATAGAAACAGCACCTCTCCAGGCGTGCAGCAGCATGCTCCCTTACACAGCCTGACTGCATGTCTTTAGGTGGCTTTGGCTGCCTTCACAAAGATCTCCTTCAGCTGCTCATGCCTCCAACTCTTCCAGCCTCCAACATTTTCTTTGTCAGTTCCCTGTCCCTGAGCAAATAAGTGTGTTGATACAAGTTTACAGACACCAGTTATTAATGTGTTTACGGAACAACTTGGCACCAGTCAGGCCTTTGATGACTTTCTCAATGAAATTAATGCCTTTGCTTTTCTCCTCACACTCACCTGCAAACACAGGAGGAAGGGAGGAGGCCCACACTCCGCACACTTAACGTAGGGCTCTGTGAGGTACGAAGAGCAGCCTCGGCACGGAGGCTTATCGAAAGGATCATCTGCGAAGACAGAAGTAAATCTCATGCAACACAAACAAGGCACTGGTCTAGCAATCACCTAAATTCACTTCTGCCCAGTAATTTTAAGTGAGCTCAACTGATATAACCCCTTTTCCTATTGCATCTTCTCCAAATGTCTGTTAAAAGTTCTGTGTTTGGCTAGATTTATAAGAGATTGGGCACCACATCTCCACTAGACCTGATGCACAAGTTTAGGTTTAGCCCTCAGTGTAAAGGAGTGAAAGGAAAATCTCCTTGGCAGCAGCCTCCTGGCAGAACTCAGCAGTGATCTGTTCACGTTCTGCACCAAAGAGCAGACCCAAGGCTGTATTTGTGGAGAATACTGTACAGAGAGCTGCAGTCTCCCATCCTGTCTGACTCAGGTCTGACTCGGAAAGCGTATGGCTGGGGCTGCAAAGGCATCAACCAGATTGTTCTGTAACCTGTCCAAACCTCAGCCTCCACTCAGGTTGCTGGACAAGGAATGAAACACTCCTCTGCAAGCTTTTCTTATTCTGTTCGTTGCAAAGCAGTCAGAAGAAATAGACTGTCAAGTTATAAGCCACATTTTTTCCACAAAAATGGACTTGGACTAGCACAACTATAAAAGGTAGACAGAAAAAAAGAGCTGAATTCCCAATGAGCCATTCAAGTACCTGTGCCCTTGAGAATTTGATGAAAGAAGTGACCCTGTGGACAAAATACTGCTGGTGGCTTTCCCTCTCCCTACCCCAAATGGCTGCTAATGTCTTTAAGAAATGGCAAACCCTTTCTAAATGTCATCTTAGGGTACTTACTACTGAAGGAGGCCAGACGCTCCATTCCTCTTCCTCGGTGGTGTTCTTGCTCCTCTGAGTAAAACCAGTGTGTCTAAAAAGGGTATTCTCTGCCTGCAGATGTATCTCCTGCAGCCCCCGCAGATGAGATCCTCTGAGAGTGACCTGAACACAAAAGCAAAAGGGCTGTCAGCAGCCTTCCTAACAGGACCATTTGACAGGGCTGAGAGTCTGTTTTCTGTGTATGAGAAGAAATCAAACGTGGAGAGACGGGATACAGCCTCAGAAGTGATGTGAAGTGATGGGGATATGAGCCAACCCTGACCCGAGGCTTTCAGTGGGAGTGTGTGCTGAGTGGGGAGTCATGAAGAGCTGCTGTGCAGTGAAGCAGTTTGTACCTCCAAGAAGCACCGGGCAGAGAAGCAACAGGTTAGAGGTGGCACAGACACAGGAGTGCAAAAATCTACACTGCTCAGGCCATCTGTATTTTCAGTGTTGAACGTAAGCCAACTCCTCTGAACAGGCCTGATTCACCAGCACCTCTACAGGGAGCTTCTACACTGCTGGGAAGTGCCTTGCTTTCCATTGTGGGATCTCTAACATGTCTTGCTTTTACAAAGCAATTTTGCTGAGAATGGCTCAGGCTTTTCACTCATCAGAATTCACGTTTCTCTTTCTAGGCTTTTCTCTGTGCACCACCAGGAGGTATGGTCCTGCCTCTGGGGACAGGACCTTCCATGCAGATGGCAGCTGCTTCTATCCTGACTACACATCCCTGTACCTCTGCCTGGATCCTCAGAGAACCAAGAGCAACTTCCATAATGGCCTTTTCACCCCGTGGCGTAAGTGACACTGCACAGCCACCTCTGGGCACTCGCTCCACTCTGAACTGCCACCGCTGTAGCCCTGGCTGCAGGGCTGCTTGGACCTGTGCACCACTAGCCCACGGGGGCAGTGCCAACACCAAGCACAGCAGCAGCAGGCCCTGTGCACTGCCCTATACCCCACTCCCAAACCCCACTTGCCGTATCCCATTCCCTAAATCTCTCTTTCCAAAGCTCATTTCCAAACCCCACTCCCCAAATATCACCCCTCTGTATCCTATTACCACTCCCCATAACCCGCTCCCCTATATCCCACTCCCCAAATCTCACTCCCCCATATCCCATTCCCAATCCCCACTCCCCATATCCCACTCCTAGTCCAGCCCTGGCGGACCCTTCCCTCCACCCCTTCCAAGCCCCGCCCCCTCA
>VZTM01009218.1:1363052-1375154 GCA_013400555.1 Jacana jacana | reverse complement strand
TCCTGGGCCTGGGCAAGGCGCTGCCGGCGTGAAGGGTCCCGGCGGGTCCGGGGGTCGTCCCGGAGTCTCTGTGCCCGGCCGGGTGTGACAGCCACCTCCACCGGTGTCCCCCTGCGCCCCCTCGGTTTGGTGGCCGCAGGGCGCAGCGTGTAATGGAGAGGCCGCGAAGGCCGCAGCTCTGTGGTACCGTGCTGTGCCCCGCTGTGTAATGGAGAGGCCGCGAAGGCCGCAGCTCTGTGGTAGCGTGCTGTGCCCCGCTGCAGGCACACCAGCTAAAACTGCCCCTAGCAGTTAATGAGTCAGCTTTCAGATGGCTCCTGCCAGTGAAGTGGTTTTTTCGGGTTCATCCTCTTAAGTTGCTGAAGCGGGAAGGCACATCTCGGCGGAGTTTCTGTCCCGGTCTCAGCTGCCGCTGTGTTTTCAGATGCGGTGTGAAAGGGACAGCAGTGATACCTACCATTTTACATGCTGCCAAGTGATGTTTATACTAGTCAAGGACTTTCTTTCAGCTTTGGTAGAAGCTGAGAAGGAGCATAGACAGAACAACAGAATGGCCAACAAATTATTCCGTGCCAGAGACATCCTGCTTGATACCGAAATGGGGGTTGGCCGAGGGGGGAGATCAGCCGTCTCTGCTCAGGATGGTGCCAGTTGACCAGGTGGTGAGAGTGACTTGTGTCTCGTATATTCTCTTACCATTATTGTTGCTGTTATTTTCCTTTTCTGTTACTTTTCTATTAAACTTATCTTTATCTCAGCCCCCGAGGTTGGGGTTTTTTTTTCCTTTTCCCCTCCTTTTCTCCCTCTTCTCCCTACTCTATGGGATGGAAAAGGGGGTGAGAGAGAGTCTGTGGTCCTGGTTGCTGGTTGGGGCTAAACCATGAGACTTGAGAAAGGGCTTTCCAGTCCTTTCCCTGCCTGCTGGCACTGCCCTGCCTATGAGATCTCCTGGCTGTCTCCTGTGCACCCTGTGGATGTCTGTGTGAACTGGGTGCATGCATGGGCTTGGCCTTGTTGAGAACATTGTCAGATAGATTTGAATAGGGCTTAACGAGTCTTGCATAAAACCCTAAAGCTCAGGAATGATTTAGCCAATTGTGTTTGTTTTTGCATTAGCCTGCCTGCCCAGTCAGCCTGGCATGGTGGGGTAATGCACCTCATGGTACCCTGTCACCTCTGCAGTGGCCTCCTATGCTGCAGTGGGTTCCCCTGGGGACATGCTACCCATTCAGAGCCCAGTGCGACTGTAGCTGCAATGCTGACGACTAAAATGAGGTTTAACAGAGCTATGAAGTGGGTTCTCTGTTTACAGTGCCCTGATGCTGGCAAATGTAGCCGGTACTTCATGGATTTCAAATACTTGCTTGTACTTGGGTGCTGTTCTTGCAGTAAACTTGACCTCATGGCCAGGGCTGTGTCTCCCCCACATGGCTCAGTGATTCCTTACCCCTTCCACAACCTCTACTGCTGTTCCTGGTTCTGTGTAATGTTATTTTATACTGTTGTGAGATACTGATTTTGTGTGAAATTCTTCTGGAGCCCCCCAGAGTGTGCGTGACCGTGATTTAGATGGACAGGATCTGCATCACTGGGGGAAAGTGGTATCTTGTTCGCTGTGAGGCTCGAAGGCGGCTTCTGTTCATTTATGCAGATTTTGAAGCATTTAATCCTCTGCATGGGAACTCGAGCTGAGAGCTGTTCTCTGTAGCAGACACATGTAGCCTTTGGCAGTTCATACCTGACCACTGAAGATCGTGTTAGATACAGGTACATTGGGAATAGATCAGAGATTCAGTTTGTATCGGCACATGAAAGCGTGCACCTACTCACACCTAGGCAAAGGCTGAGGCTCAGTAATTAATATCTGTTACCCCTGGTGAGGCTGGAGGAGGAGGTTAACTGTTCTAAGATGGCTTTCCTACATGCATGTTCCTTGTCTGAACTATTTAACTACAAGAGTAAAATTACTGGCAATTACTTCCTTTTTCATTTTGCCTCCTCCCTCCCCCCTCCCCCCAAATGCACAGGAAAAAAATTAACAATTTGGGAGAGGCAGAGTTTGGAATATCAATGACATATTTATTGCTTATGCTAACAGGTTTTTCCTGTGTCTGGGAATTAAAATAAGGTAGTTAAAGGAAGGAATCAGCATGTGGGTGTCTCCTCTGAAGTTGCTTTCTGCTGCTTCCAGTAAGTGGTGAGGGAAAGGTGATGTGTCTGCAGGTAAAAAGGGGGTTCTTCTGAGGCTTTTCCTGGGTAGGTTTCGTGGATGACAATTGACTTTTTGGATCTGGTCGTGTAAGGGTCTTGCTGTTATACATCTGTCTGGCAAGGGAAGAACATAGATTTGTGAGGAATGTTAAACAACCGTACTTCTGGAGCCTGACACAGTGTAAGTGCGAGTCAGTGTAAGTGCCTGGGATTTTCAGCGCAGCAATTTAGCGGATTTACATCTCCTGGCTGAACTGAACTGAAGTTACAGCACAATTCCTGTCCCCTGTGGTTTTCAGCTTAGTAGAGGCCCAAAGGTGTCCCCACCTGGTGGCTGGGCAATGGCTTGTGTAAAGTGGCTCTTGAGGGTCTCGGTGCACTTTCCGAACCTCTCACTACGGTTACGCTCCGCGGAGACCGAAGTGGGTCATTTGGAATGAGTAATGTGCTCGTAAGCTGCCTTTTTCTCCTCAGAAGCTTTAACAGATGAGGCAGTTTTCATTTGCTATTTGAAATTATTTACTGATAATTCTTGCAAATTAAATGCTCTCGAGTGGTTTGTTCTGTATGTGCTGCTGCTGCGTGGACGGGGCTGAGCTCCCTGGTCTCGTCAAGAGGGCGGCAGTTACAGCTGGGTGACCGACAAGTAACTGAGTAAACTGAAGTGAAGTGACTTGATCCCAAGTCACAGTGAGAGGTGGGAGTGGACTTTTAACTGCTGAACCTCAGCAATTCAATTCATGGGGTAGGAACCACAAGATTAAATAATGTCTTCACAGGAGAAGGCACCTTAATAATTCAGGGATATTTAATTTTTTGAGGGAGGAAGGGATAGGTCTGTCTTCAAGTGCATTGATTATTGCTTAGATGTACCTAAAGATGGGTTACCCTGTGAGGAGCAGAACGGATGGCCCCATATGTCCTCCCCACGCTGACAGCCCCAGCTTCTGTCCTGTCTCTGCCTGTGACCATGGGCACAATGGCACGTGCTGCCTGTGCTCTTTGCCCAGGAGGTAGGCAAGGCTGGTCAGATGGCTGCCAGGAGGTAGGCAAGGCTGGTCAGATGGCTGCCAGCCACCATGGGGGATGGCTGAGCTCCCCCAGCTTCTCCAGGGGACAAATTTAGCTGTCTCCTTACTACCTAACCCCATCTTCACTTGGAGACTTGCTTGCATTGAGGCGTGCTAGCCCTTGGTCAAACCTGGTTGACACTGACCTGGGGAAGGGAGGCTGAGAGTCAGGCAAGAGTTTCCAGCGTTTTCTGTTCTTTGTCCTTAAGAAACTTGTTGAGAAGCGTTCCTGTTCTGTCCCGCACCAGGATGCGGGCTGCAAAGAGGCAGCTGCGGCTGCTGCTCCGTAAGCTTTTGATCCTGGCAGGGCACCAGCACTTGGGAAAGAAGAGAAAGCAGTTAGGGGGAGTGTTGGGGACGGTGGGGAATACCTGCAAATCTCATGGCTGTGTGTTTCTGGAGGGGCTGTGGTGAATGCTACTGGATTTTTAGGTGTCAAAGCAATAGGGAAGTTGGAGAAATAGGTCGGCATATTGCAGCCCCAGATGTCTTTTGCTGTCAGCATCTCCCTCTTGTGTATACGCCCTCAACCAGCACACTGAAATAGTTCATCCTGCAGCCTAGAGGACTACAGAGAGGGTTACCTGGCCTCTGAAAGTCCTGCCTATACTCTTGTACCCCATAGCTGTTCTTCTGGCATCAGGGGTCCCTCTCCTAGCAGGTACAAGGTTGTTCTTGGCTGCTTTTTGACAGAATCACCTTATATTGGCATCAGTAATTTGGGGAACAGTTGATTGCAACCAGAAATCAGCCGTGTCTCATAGAGTGGTAGCTGGGTTGACAGGGAGCTAGTGAATTACTCTGCTGCTCGTCTCTACTGAGGAGGGGAACAAGGTTTCTTCTAGGAAGAGCAGTGTCCTGATAGATGAAGTTTGGGAGATGGTTGTGGTCATCACAGTGCAGAGCATTCAGGAGGTCTGCAGATCTCAGACCATGTCTCTTTCTCGTCTCGCTGCATTGAGCACCCAGCTTCTGCATTGAGCACCCAGCTTCTGCATTGAGCACCCAGCTTCTGCGTTGAGCACACAGCTTCTGCATTGAGCACCCAGCTTCTGCGTTGAGCACACAGCTTCTGTCTGTATCTGTAAAGACACCTGGGTGGGGACTGAGGTGAGAAGCTGTCATCTTCCACAACTTACCGGGCAGGGGACTTCACAGATACAAAAGGCGATGTAGGGTATCGCGAAGGCCAACAGGATTAAAGCGATGAGCACTTTAATGATGATACTTATTTTTTGTCTGTTCAGCATATCCTTGTCATTTGAGGCTGAAATGCTCTCTAAAAGGAGGGAGAGCAGAATATGTCAGATGTGTTTAGGGGTCTTTGACAGGTCAAAATTTTCTTCATTTTGGTTTTAGGTTGGGCTAAGTTAGATGGGCCAGAGGAACAATGGCAGAGGAACAATTCCATCTCCTGTAGGCTTTCCTGTAGGCTTGGACTAGATGATCTTAAAGGTCCTTTCCAACCTAGACAGTTCCTGTGAGTCTATGGTTCTAGGAAGCTCTGAATCTCTCTGGGATCTCGAAGACTTTCTACTCTAAAATATGTTATGCATCTTTGAGTTCCAGCCTGGTCCCCACATGAAATGGGTGTGTGAGCCCAGGCACAGTAGTAAGGCTGGTAACTTCCCGCTGAAATCCAGTGAGGGTTTCTAGGGGAAGCTGGGAGCCCTCGTGGGACACACTCGGGAAGGTCACTGCTCAGGCACTGTTTTCTCGTTACAGCCACGGAGTCTCAGAGCACCTGGGGCCAGTGCCTGTATGGGCAGAGGTAATACAGCTATTCAGAGGAATTGCTGTTTGGGAGCACTTGGTAAAAGTTGTATGGGTGAAAGCCAGTCTCTTTTTTTCTGTCCTTCACATCACCCGCCGAGCCAGGGCTGGGACTCGGTGGGAGAACTGGCACTTACTCTCTAAGGCTTGTTTTTCTTGGTGCACATGCAGAACGGTCAAACCCCCTGCAGAAACTTCTAGCTCGGACAGATTGGCTGCTGTAACGTAATTCAACGCCCCTGCTGGAAACGCTGGGAATACAAAAGACGTTTTAAACCCCAGATGTTTGTTTCTGTTTAAGCTAAAGAACCAGAAGCAGTCAAAGGCCGGAATGACTTTGACACTGCACAATCGGTGCGAGGCGGCAGCGTGCCTGGCGATTTGCAGTCAAGTACAAGAGACAGTTTTCCTGCTTGTGTGCAGCTTCCCAATGCACAGATTCTTTCTCTGTGTATTAATATTGGAAACTGTATTAGCCAAAACCTCCTGGCCCTCCCCAAAGAAGGGAAAACAACAGCGTGGAATTGTTCCGAAACCTGGAGCTTTCAGTAGTGTAAATTCTGAATCATTGCTTTCTCCTACTTATCTTTTTTTTAACAGAAAGGTACAAATAGTCTTTTTTAGCAACTGCTAAGCGTCAGGTATATGAAATGGAAGACTGCCATCTTCTGACATACCTAAACATGTATTTGCTACATTGAACTTTTTACCTTTTTCTCTAAAGATGAATTTTCTCTGCAGGTTTTGTGGGTGGTATGTTAGCAGAATGCAGGTGTGCCCGGGAGCAGGTTTTCTGCCTGTGCTGGTGGTGACTTCCAGGCTCTGCAGGGTACATCTCTCTACTGTCTGGTTTGTCAAATCTCTGTGCACCTTCTCCCAGTACAGCACATTCACTTGCAGGGGGGTTTGATGATAAAAGCATTCCAGGGTGATGACTTTTGGGGTTCTGCTTAAGTTCCCCCTGGCTACTTCTATCCCAGGGGCTGGAAAAGGATAAGAAACGTTAGAAATGGCTTCTTTTGAATGATTTGCAGTTTTTCTTTCAAAAGCTGTGGGCCAGTACAGTTAAGTATGAGGGACATACTGCTCTGAAGGAACTTCAGAGGCAGCTGGCTATTAATGTTACAATGAGGGAAATCCAGGCAGGTTCTCTTTGGAACCCTTTGGAGGTTCTTTTTTTGTCAGAGAAGGTTTATTCTTCATGCTGGAGCACGCAGGAAGTTGTTACACTCTGGAGGACAATATTTACGGTGTCTATAGTAACAGAACTACCTATGGGCCACCCCCTGAGCCCTCAACAGAGACCCCGGCCCATCAAAGGTTACTATAATGACCTCTTCGGTGTCCTTTTTGAGCAAAACAGAGCTATAATTTAACGTGACCTCTCGAATTCCAGGTGGCTGAGGAGTAGCTGAGGCTGCCAAAATCAATGACCACGCCATTAGGAGCACTCCTTTCCCCTCGACTCTTACCCTGCAGGACGATGGTCAGGCTTCTTACGCTGCCAGCTATTTCTGAGGCGTTTTCCACACGGCATTTGTACTCTCTGGGGTCTGAGGGAAGGGAGGGGAGGATGAACCCCTTGTAGTTACAAGGTGCAGTTAAGTCAGTACTACCCTCTTTTAGTCACTCATTTTAAAATGATTTGCTGACAGCAAAGGTGGAGGAATTTAAGGTGAGGGCGTATGGATTGAAGGCTTAGTTTGGCATATGGTAGAGGAAAGTTAACATACAAAGATGTATTTGTTCCCAATATTCCATAAGTTAAATCTCTTACAAAAATCCTTAGTTCTCTTCAGTTGGAACTTGCGAGTACGTGAACAACTCACCTTTTCTGCTGAGATTGCTGTGCACAAGCACTAAGCTAAATATTAATGTTGTGAGCATAATTACATCCTATCTCGATAATCTTGAAGCTCTTTTTATCTTTACTGCTTCCTTTGATGAGGTTGTAAAGGTGTTTAAGCAGATACCGAGCTGATTAGTTGAGATCCCTGAATAACTCCGTAATCACAAATTCCTGTTGAAAACTCCTGCACCTTTAACCTGGTCAACGTACGGAGAGTTTAGAGTTAGAGCCTTAATTCACTCTGGATTGTACTGATTTTCCAGTTTTGATCCAGTCCAGAGAGATGTGGAATTTGGTAAAAAATGGGACTCCCAAAAACAATCTCCGTTGGTCAAACCTGCTTGCAGTGGTACGTCACAAATTAACCCCGATCCTAAACAGGACTCCCAGAGTTAAGCACCAAACCCAGTGAAACAGGTAAACATGGTGTCTCGTGGGAGAGGGCTCTGGTCTGCACTGGGGTGCACACTGGGCACCACTGGTTTCCATGGGGCTGAGCACAATCTAGAATGGGTTCCATGTGACAGCTGCCCCACCTCTGAGGGCAAACAGAACCCTTTCCTGCAGCCTTTTCTCCCAAAGATGGGGTCCTTGGTGACCTGAGAGCTGAGAGGGAGCTGGAGCCTTCCCTGCGGGCCAAGGGCGAGTGGGTGCCCGAGCGTGGCCACGTCGCTGGGTGGCTGGTTTTGGAGAACTGGCATTTTCTGTACTGGACACACGGTGGCGATGGAAATCACTTTTTCCTCCAGAGCCTCGAGCTTTTAAATGGTGAATAACCACAGGTTTCTGTCCCCGATCAGAGAAGAAAGGGTAGAATACTGTTGTTCAATCTAAAGTAACCCCTGACATTTGAAACGGCCGATACTCTAGAGAGTCAAGCAGACGTTTCTAGAAGCGTTGATAACGCCAGAAGATCTCTAAGTTTAAAAAGAACAAATGGTGTAGCAAGGGCTAGCATGTCAGTATTTATTTTGCATGTCTGTTTTGTTTAGATATTCGTGGTGGGTAAGGATGGATTTTAGTATAAATATCTAATATCTAAGATATTGGTATAAGAACAGATTCTCCTTGCACTCTTCGGCAGGTTTCTTGCTTTAGTGCATTCAGCCACTCTAGTTCAATGACTTTTGTCATTTAAAATTGAAAAGCCAGTAGTTGAATTGAACAAACCCCAAAGCACTTCTGGTAGAGGTGTGAAAGGGTAAGATAGTTCTAGAATCTCAAGCAGGGTGGCTCGTGTGAGGTACATTCGACCTGCTCTGTACCTAGGAAGGCTTCCTGGTAAACTGACCCTCTGATTTACGGTTAAGTCGCTGCAAATCAACACGGTGAAGTGCTTTATCCTGTTGAATGAATCCTTTATTTTGGAAACAGCGTATTAACACCAAATAAAACTGTTCCCTCCCATTTCTGTGCAGTGCACAGATGGAGGGAAGCCTAATAGGAGCCTTTATAGAGTAGGACTTCATCAGGTTGTCAATACAGCAATACACGGGTTCTCACTCGGCTGATCAGACACTTTATCTTTTTTTTTTAAGCTGTATTTCCATACTTTCTAATTTTTATGTAATTTCCTCAAGATAGAAACCATTAGGCATCCAAAACTCCTCAGCCTTGTGAACAAAACCTCAAAACTATTGGGAGGAGAGTTAGATTATAAATGATTTCAAACAGCTACGTGTGTCTTTTAAACGGGTTATCCAGTACCGTTACCAAGTGTTCACCGTCCCGCGTACAGCCCTCGGTTCCGCCTTCTGATCAGTTCTGCTGCTTCTCTTCCTGGGCTGGGAGTGCTGAGACCAGGAGAGATAACTTTGCAGCTTTAGGAGATGATTTAGGGCGCTTCCTGAAGCTGTAAGAAAATTTCGGACCCGTAACAGCACGTCTCGGGGAGTGGGTAAGCGACAGGAGCTGCCCTGCGGCCTGGGGAGGAGGAGGAGGCACAGTGTTAGTGATTAGCCTTCAAAACAGGCAGATACCGTCAGCGTTGGGAGGATTAACGTTGGGTTTGTTTCATGTTTGAAATCTTCTGTAACGTTTTCTAAATAGCTAAAATACGATTTTGCTTTAAAAAGTGATCTGACCTTTCTCTCTTTTACTTGCCAGGACATGAGTTGTGCCAGGGTGGATGGCGTCACCCCCCCCCTAACCTAGGATGATCTGTCTCCTGTTTGCACTGCGATGTTATCAGGACCTGGGGAAGAGATGTGGAACCCTAACTTGGCATCATAAAAGGTAATAACATATTCTATGGAGGTTTTTTTTTTAATTTATTTACTTGCATTATTAAGGCTACTCTTGCTTTTTTGAGGAAATGGGGAAGGCAGAGTTGCACATGTAAGCAGTGCCCGCACTCAAAAGTCACGTAAATGATGTTCTGGATCCAATTTCTGAACATAATGGGAAAAGGAATTGAACCAAACCCCTCCAGAAATATGGTTACAGTTCAAAACTCTGATAAAACTATTGGAGGCTATATCTCAAATTTGTGAAATAAATAGGTTTGCATTAAAACACACGTTATTGCTGCCCATAGTTTGAAGCTTGAACATGTTTTTAACTCCTCCTTTGTGACTGCTTCAGTGTAGAATTGAGGGAAATTTTGAAGCCATTTCCGCTCCTGTGTAAGTCGTGGAAGAATTCCTGTGTCTGTAATGTGGGATGGGATCCAGCATGGCCCACAGTAAGTGCTGGCTCTTCCTTACCCTGCAGTATATTCCTCCCAAATTGTCTTTCTTTATAAAAAGCGTTCCACCACCAGCTGTTCACAATGAGGTGAGATTTTCTTGCTGGCTTCAGTGGATAAGAGCAGGGATAAAAGACAAAAAGCCCAAAGCTTTTATTTGCTTGTGTAAAGTTCCCATGATGGGATATGTTGGGATCTCTCCTGTGCTGTAGGGACACGGGCTGTTAACAACTGGTCTCTGCATGATGTGCTGTAGGAGCCATCTGTGACAAAGCCCAGCTGTTACTGTTATAACACTAAATGAGGTGCTGCTTTGAGGCCATCAAAGCTGAGGGTAGCCAAGGGCTATCACTGCTGTTTGATTTCAAAAGCACCTTCCAAATCCATGCTTTATTTTTAAGGTTAATGTATTTCATTTGGTGTTTTTTTGCTTTTCTCTCTTTGCCCTTGAATGGGAGAGTTGCTACAGGATTTAATCACATGTAGCAATCACTCCTCCAGCAGTATTTGAATAGTATTTATTAACTGAATGGATGAAATGGGCAGGGCAGACACGCAGCGTGCAGGTTTTAGCATGATCTGGTCATGCTCAGAACACTAGACAGGATGAACTAAGCACCTGTCGTAATCTCTGATTTTGTAAGTTCTGTATATATAGTTATTATCAGCGATTTAGGCCACAGTCCCTCAGCGTGCCAGGTACTCCCCCTCACTTGGCACGAGTTGGGGTTTAGTGCTGGGAATGATGAAGCTAACACTGAGTAGCCTTCTCTTTTAGCTCCTTCATACTGAAATGGAGGAAGATTCTGTGGGCAAAAGAGGTATCTACAGAGATACAAATCAAAAAGCCCGTGCCTTAAAAAATTGTCCAGCTTTAGTCCTGATGGAGGTGAGAACATGGTCTGCTCCCCCTAATATTCTTCAACTACAAAGCCCCAAACAAGATTTTATAGATGTGTAAAACATGCCTGCAGTAGGGACGTACTCCAACACGCGTTCCCCAGTCAGGGCACCATACCAGGAGGTAGAGCCCAGTCTCACATCCCCCCTAGCCAGTACCTCAGTCTTGAAACACACTTCAAAAAGAAATCGCTTGTGGTTTTAAATGGAAGCCTGTGGCACATAAAATTCCTTCTTCTCTTCTTACTTCTGCTGCTGCACTGAAGCTTCTGTGAGCCCCAGATGGCTGTCCTGGAGCTGGGACGTGCCAAACCTGGCATCACCCTTTATTTGAAGTGCAGGAATAAAAAGCCCAGTGCCCCACAACTGTCTGCACCAACATTTCTGCCTTTATAACTCCCCAGGATCACTTCCACTCCCAGCAGGTAGAGGATCTGCTACACCAGATGCAGTAGCGTTAGGGATTTGACTTGTGTTGCTTCTTTGATTGACATTTCAGTAACCTGGTAATGGAAATACCCCAAAACCAGAAGGGGCTGAAGGTCAAAGAACGGGTAGGAACCACTCTGGCAGTGCCTGGCCTGCTTTTGCTGTGTCCTGGCTGCTGGTTCTCTGCTCTGTCCGTCTGTCAGTGCCCCAGGAAGGGATGGGTCATTGAGTAGTAGAAGTGTCTGGGTTGGAAAGGGCCTTTCAAATCATCAAGTCCAACCATCAACCAAACACTGACAAAACCCACCACTAACCCATGTCCCTCAGCACCACATCTGCACAGCTTTTAAACACCTCCAGGGATGGAGACTCCACCACTGCCCTGGGCAGCCCCTTCCAATGCTTGATAACCCTGTCTGTGCAAAAATTGTTCCTATTCTCCATCCTAAACTTCCCCTGGTGCAGCTTGAGGCTGTTTCCTCTTTTCCAATCACCTCTTCCTTGGGAGAAGAGACTGACACCACCCCACCCAGCAAAACCCTCCTTTCAGGGAGTTGTAGAGAGCGAGAAGGTCTCCCCTCGGCATCTTCTTCTCCAGGCTGAACACCCCCAGCTCCCTCAGCCGCTCCTCACCAGGCTCCAGACCCCTCACCAGCTCCATTGCCCTTCTCTGGACATATTCCAACACATCAATGTCTTTTTTTGTGGGAAGGGGCCACTCGAGGCGTTGCCTCACCGGCACCGGGTCGGTGTCCCCGGCAGAGGAATACCGAGGCCTGGGGCCCACCGGGCCCTGCCAAGCGCGGCCTGTGTCCAGCCCCGTGTCTGCACCAGGCCCCGCGGCCTAAGCCGGGACCCTGCCTCAGCCTGGCCCCGCTGCGGGGTGGGCCCTGTTACTGGCCCCGCTGCCTGTCGGCCCTGCAGCCCACAGTAGAGTTTTTTCCCCCCCAAAAACGGAGCAATTTGGAGCCAGGAGGCTGCTTTGGGCACTCCGGGCGCGGGGCCAGAGGGCGCGGAGGGTGAGGAGGTCTGTCCGGCACCGCCCCCCCCCCCGCTGCTGCCAGCCAGTGGGCGCACCCGCCCGGCCGCTCAGGCCATAGGCGTCTCCTCATTGGCCACGCCCCGCGCCCTCCGCCTGATTGGTCACGCCCCCCTCCCGCTCAGTCGCCGAGGAGAGCCAATGG